>JAVDPK010021115.1:0-33126 GCA_034780415.1 Cichlasoma orientale | reverse complement strand
TGATCAGTTAGCTGTTTTACAACTACTCTTTCAAGGATTTTGGAGAGAAAAGGAAGGTTGGAGATTGGCCTATAATTGCTGGGTCAAGTGATGGCTTTTAAAGTAATGGTTTAATTACTACCACCTTAAAAGCCTGTGGTACATAGCCAACTAATAAAGATAGATTGATTATATTTAAGATTGAAGCATCCATTAATGGAAGGACGTCTCTGAGCAGTCTAGTAGGAATGGGATCTAATAAACATGTTGATGGTTTGGAGGAAGTAACTATTGAAGATAAAGATCAACTGGAGCGAGAGAGTCTAAACAAATAGCAGCTGAACATGAAGATAAGTCTTTGAGATGGTTATGAATATTTTTTTTTTCTAATGGTTAAAAGTTTATTTGTTTAGAAAATCATGAAGTCAGTACTAGTTAAAGTGAAAGGAATACTCGTCTCTACGGAGCTCTGACTCTTTGTCAGCCTGGCTACAGCGCTGAAAACAAACCTGGGCTTGTTCTTATTTTCTCCAATCAGTGTTGATTAGTAAGTTGTCCGAGCTTTATGGAGGGCTTTTTTTATAGAGCAACAAACTCTTCTTCCAGGCTAAATGAAGATCTTCTAAATTAGTGAGACGCCATTTCCTCTCCAGCTTACGGGTTATCTGCTTTAAGCTGCGTGTTTGTGAGTTATAATATGAAGTCAGGCACTTCTGATTTGAGGCTTTCCACAGTATCAGGAGCCACAGTATCTAAAATTATACATAGTGAGGATGTAAAACTATTGATGAGATAATCAACCTCTCTGGGAGCAGAGTTTAGGTAGCTGCTCTGCTCTGTGTTGGCACACGGCACTGAAGAGCATAATAATGAAGGAATTATATCCTTAAACATAGTTACAGCACTTTCAGAAAGACTTCTACTGCAATAAAACATATTCCCCACTACTGTGTAAGCCATTAATGTAAATGTTATTAAGAAATGATCAGACAGAAGGGGGCTTTCAGGAAATTATTATTAAGTATTCAGTTTCTACAAGGTCCATAGTGTGGTTGAAGTGGTGGGTGGGCTCATTTATGTTTTGAGAGAAGCCAACTGAATCGAATAACAGATTAAATGCAGTACTGAGGCATTCAGCATCTACACTGATGTTAAAAACACCCACTATAATTCTTTGATCTGAACTGAGCAATAAATCAGATTAAAAGTCTGAGAAATCAGACAGAAACTCTGAGTAAGAGCCAGGTGGACGATAGATAACAAATAAATCAGGTATCTGAATTCTCCAGTTAGAGTGGACAAGGCTAAGAGTCAGCGTTTCAAAAGAATTAAAACTCTGTCTGGGTCGATGGTTAATTAATAAGCTGGAGTGGAAGACTGCTGCTACTCGACCTGTGCTTCAAGGATTCTAACAGTACTTCCAAACCTCTTCTGGCATTAACATCAGCACAAAAACTGTACACGAGAGCTTCGTGGCTTAGCAGCTCCTGTAGGTGTAATGTGTCCCGTGTATCTTCCCTAACCGCAACGTTATCACTCTGCCAAAGTTTATTCTAATACAGTCGGACAGACATAGTAACACCTGGCAAAGTACTCCAAACTGCTTTTTAAGTAGCTTCTGATACAGCAGGTTTGTCCAAAACATTTTCACACGATGACACACACAGACTTGCAACACAATACCAACCACTCTCTCTTGTAGCTGGCAACAAGAATGACAGTTTGAACAGTGTCAGCACTAGCATGACACGCAGTTGTCTCGTCAGTAACATCTGCAGCCCTGTGAGGTACTTTTAAGTAAAACCAGCCAGAGAACATCAGGTGATCTTACCTGCACCAGGCCCGAGAAGCAGCCGGCAGTGAAGACCTGTGCAGCAGATGCTGGTTTGCCTTGACTGTGCTGAGACCGAGTGAGGTAATCCAAAGCGTTACTGTAAGAGCCAAAGATAATGGCGTTGTTGATGCCAGTGGTCAGAACAGGAAACGCCATGCCCTTAAAGAATCCATGGAGCTGATGTGATTAAAGCATAACAGATCAGTACTCTCGTTTCCATTTCCTGGTGGACTATGAAACTATTTTGCATTAACATATCTTGTGAAACAATTTAGGGAAAGTACAACACCCACCCCTTCATGAGAGTATGTTTTAATCACACAGTGAAATATCCCTTTATACACAGACTGGGCTTGGAGACGTACCTACAAGTGTAAAAAGAGATGTAAAAAAATAAAATAAATTGTGCATTTAGTCATGTTTACGGGCTTCGGTGCGTCATGTGACCTTCACAGTGTCTAACGGATGTCCAACTGCAAGTCCCACTGCACCTACAATAACCAACAAGAACATTTTATTTCTCCACATTCATACAATTAATATACTGTATTGCATTCTCTGTTATTCTCTTATAAACAGTGTTTTTCTACCTGAAATGCTCCCAGCTAAGAATTCCAAGAAAGGCATGATGTATACAGTTTCACGACCTGCAAGAAAACCACTGTGTTTAAGCTGTCATAAAGATAAAACATTACAGCTGCTATAGTGCAAACTGACTGTCTGGCAGTCAAGGGCAGTTAATGTGTGACTTAGTTTTATATGGTATGCTATAGGTTTGCATCAAATTAACGTACAAGGTGTAACAATCCCACAAATTCAGTGTTTTTCCTGGCTCAGAAAATGACTTCTGGAGGTGACTGGAAACATAACCATATGCAGTCTGGCCCGAGTTAAGGCAGTAAGTCTGTGTTACCGTACCTTACACAAATTCTTCCCGTTTTATTGGTAATTCTGACCGTTTGATAATCAGAAACTTTATTATGCTTGAGTGAATGAACACAAAAACTGGCCTTGGGGGTTGCTAAAAAAATTCTCCCTTGATTTTAAAACCGAAGCTCCATTATAATTTAACCAAGTTTAATGCGTGTGGATTGGTTAAAATATAATAGGAAGATCAGAAGGACAGTACACTGTCCACTTGTCCACAGATCGTTTTTCTCTTCATCTAGTGTTTTTTAGAATATCCAATATTGATAAAATTAAAAAAAAAACGTATGCATGACATCAGTGTACTAATGTCATGCACAATAATCTTTGTTAAATAACAGCACCTTGCCTACCTTTGCATGTCTCGCTTTATAGCTGTAACATCCTCGGAACAAATGCTGTCACAGCCCATTCTTCGCTCTGTGGTCAGTCTCAGATCAATGGTCATTTAAAAGGCAATATTTCCTGTTCAAAGGTGACATTTCTTCAAAATAAAAGCCTAGTTGTGTCCTAAGGCACAGTGTTGTGCCAAAAATGAATTTCCTGCCTAAAAATGACTGCCCGTAATTAAACCGTTATCTTGTTGGCTTATGATGTGTCAAAAATATGTCATATCTGTCATGAATGATATCAATTCAGAAAGATCAAAGATCATTCCTGTTACAAGGTAGAAGCTGCAGTCATTTTTGGGCAAAGTGACTTTTATATATCTTTTATTTATCTGGCTAAAAAGGGTCATTAAATATGTCTTTTTCAAGAGAGATCTGGCCATGAGGGCAGCATACATTGCAGCAAACACAACATCACAGTTCTATAAAGATACGAAGACTGGATTGATTATAATGTATGTAGAATGTATGTAGAATAACACAGCCATAAAGGGGAGTCATTAGCAGGACTCTGGAGAACTTGACTGCATACTGAGGAGGTAATTCAACCATTTGATTCAGATGTGTTGGATCAGGGACACATCTAAAACCTGCAGGACACCGGCTCTCGAGGCCTGGAAGCGAGTATCCCTGCCATAGACCTAGAAGCCGCAGTGAGCGCTCACTCATACGTCAAATTGGCAAACATAACATGACAGAGATGCTTCACTCTTGTGCTTCGTGGAGCTGTTCGAACCATTTTACAGTTGAAACCAGATCACATGGGATTACCTTTCACAGGTAAGACTGAATAATTGTTTTTTTATGGTATTTGGCCATTCTAACATTATGAAAGCAGATTTTTGCAGATGTTGCAGTCATACTATGTAGTCGCGCAGTGCAGCCATCAAATAATGATGTCAGTCTTACTTAACTACATTGCCCCGAACTAACTACTCGGATACAAATAAAGACAGACTGATCTTCCACACCTTCTTCTTGCCTGCTTTCTGTTCATCAGTCTATTTTTGCATTTGTGCTTCATGTCCCCCTTGTTTTTGTGTAGTAATTATACTATTCTGTAGTAATAATGTGTAATTAATTTATAAAGCACTTTTCAAAAGTTGGATATAGCTCTTTTTTTGTTGTTTTACCTTTTTAACCATAACATTTTATTGTATGCAATAAAGCATGGATCTATAATTTTACAGTTTTACTGTTAAAAGAAAATGAAGTAGAGCAGTGTCTATTGCAGTTTCTTATTTTAATTTGTAAAATTTGTTAATTTTTTGCCTTAAAGATTGTCATTAATAATACTTCAAGTGATAAAAAAAAATCACTGAATATAAAAATGTTTTTTTAAATTCAGAAACCTGCAGATGTTATATCTACATGTCAGGATCTGGTTATTGTTGACATTTATCATCACAGTAACAGTGTTACAAACATCAGGAGCTATAAACACTAGAAATACATACGCTGGATCTATCGGAGCAAGTTTGTCCCAAGCTCTTAGAGCATCAGGTCAAAGGTTACTGTTGGTCCCGGGACTCAGTTCAAAACTCGTGGGTTTTCAGGTAGTGGCACCATGGTTGTAGAATTCTCTTCCACTGTCTTTACACTGTACAGACTCCATTGACTCTTAAAAAGCAGCTGAAGACATTTTTATACAGACAAGTTTTTAATTAACTTGTTCTTTATGCTGTATTCTATTCCTTTATATTGTTATGTTATACTTTTATTTTTTGTTTTTTTTATTGTGAAGCACTTTGTGATTTTTATCTATGATAAGCGCTATATAAATAAATTTTACTTACTTAAACACTGAAATAAACCAAACATCAGCTGTTAGAAATCATCTCAGTGAATCATATCTGTGTTTAACTTCCACTCAGAGACAAAATCCAGCGGGAGTTTTGAAAACGATAGTCAGGCGTTCAGCCTCGACCGCCCGGGGAGCGGACAGCTGGCTGTTAGAGCAGCGGGATCGGACATCTCCGAAAACGTCGGATCACTTTTGCAATTAAGCGATATCTTGATAAACTGAGCAGATATTTGAGGTTTACCTATATGCATTCTAGCTTGAAAACATCGTAAAAGTTTATTTTGTGTCACAGAAGCAGTAATGTTTCAAACTTTACTCACAGTTTTAGCCGCTCTCCTCCGCCATTGTCGCTTTTGAGTGTTGTTCGCATTCCTGGACACTTGGCTGCACAATGTCCACACAATTCACCACCGATGGTGATGGTGACCACCGATGCATCCTTGATGGAATAGGCGGAGCAAGAACACATCCGGGTATTTTGAGCGTACACGGCCTGTGCCTCTTGCCACATCCAATATAGCGGCGATGTTGACGTACGATTCAGCGCTCGGCGTCTACGTTGTAAACAACGAGTGACGTCACAGTAGTGTGCGCCGAAGCTTCGTACGGGCAGGAAAATGCCGCGTTTCGGGGCAGCAGATCGCTGATGTCTGCAGGCTGTCTCACAGCGAACCGCTGCGCTTTCTTTAAACTCCGGTAACATTTTGCAGAAACTTCACTTTTTAACGCTTCGGCTGTCAAACACAGCAGCGACAACAAAAGGAGGATATCGAACAATTAAACTCACCACCTGGACACGCGAGACTGCTGCTTTACCAACGTTAGCCAGTCGGACGAAAAATTAAGTGTTTTATGTAATTGTACAGCACCAGGGGAATAAAACATGACAACTCTAACGAGGCAAGACCTCAATTTTGGGCAAGGTAAGGCGAGCAAATTAACCTGATTAACAGGTGTGGTTACCTTCCCGGTAAATAGTAGCCCGCTTTGTAAAATCATCGGCATAAATCACGTTATCCCATCACCTGTGGCTGCCTACCTGGGTTTTAATGGTAGCTAAATATGCGACACTAAATTGTTGAATATTTGCATTGGGTTTGGTGGAACTACAGAGGTTTTATCGTCTCGATGGTCTTTCTTTTCCAGTGGTTGCTGACATTCTGTGTGAATTCCTTGAGGTCGCTATTCATCTCATCCTGTATGTCCGTGAGGTTTATCCCTCTGGGATCTTTCAGAAGAGAAAGAAGTACAACGTACCCGTGCAGGTACGGGTTTATGTGTTATGACTACTTATTTGCAGCTGTTAGGAGGTGCTTGCATATTAGGATCTCTAACACTGGACTTCTCTTGGTCGGTTTAATTCCAGATGTCATGTCACCCAGAGCTGAATCAGTATATCCAAGATACACTACACTGTATAAAGCCACTCATTGAGAAGGTAAGATATGTCCTGAACCTGAGGGGTTAATGCCAGGCAAAGTGTCATCTCATGCCTGCCTGTACCACCGCTGATCTGCTTCATTTGCCTCTTAGAACGATGCAGAGAAGGTGGTTGTGGTCATCATGGACAAAGAGCATCATCCAGTGGAGAGATTTGTGTTTGAGATTTCCCAACCGCCACTGCTGTCTATCAGGTTGCCCTTCGCCTTTTAATGTTAACTAAAAAGAGCGTCCTTATGTTGTAATACATTTTTAGGGTGACGTTGGTCACTGACTGTTGTTTGTTTTCACAGCTCAGACACATTACTGTCGCACGTGGAGCAGCTGCTGAGGGCATTCATCCTGAAGATCAGTGTGTGCGATGCTGTTTTAAATAATAATCCACCAGGTAATGTCACTGTTTATTACCTGAAGAGAAGAACAGTATGTACATTACATACCCCAGTTGTCTCCAAACAGCCCCTTGCTTATAACTTCTTTTATACTCATCAAACTTTTGGCAAAATCTTTAGGTGATTTGCTCATATTCCTGACACGATTCAGCACATCATTTACACTCCTGCAGTAAATCTTTTTCACTCGTGCTCACCTTTGGAAGACAGGAAGTGCGTGAATTAATTTGCTTGCTAGCAAATGACCTAATTTCATTGAAGTTTTTCCACATTAAACATTTTGACCTGTATTAGCAACAAAAGCACAAGAAGGGGACCTCTGCGGTAGAGTTTAGAGCATAAAAATTCTCCTGGCCCGTATATACACGGCCTCTTTATTAGTCACACCTTGGTAGTACTAGATTGGGCCCATTTTTGCCTTAATTCCTTGTGGTACAGATTCAATAAGGTACTGGAAACATTCCTCAGAGATTCTGGTCCATATTGGCACGATAGGATCACACAGTTGCTGCAGATTTGCCAGCTGCACATCCATAGTGTGACACTCCTGTTCCACCATATCCCCCACACCATTCCACCTCCACGACCAGCCTGGACCATTGTTACAAGGCAGGATGGATCCGTGCTTCCACGTCGTTAAATCCATATTCTGACCCGAACATTGCAGCGGAAATCGAGACTCATCAGCTCAGGCAACGTATTTCCAGTCATCTGTTGTCCAATTTTGGTGAGCCCGTGCAAATTGTTTCCTGTTGTTAGCTGGCAGGACTGGCACCCGTTGTGGTCTTCTGCTACTGTAGGGCATCTGCTTCAAGCTTGGACATGTTGTTGAGATGCTTTTCTGCATAGTTTGGTTGTAACAAGGGGTTATTTGACTTGCTGTTGCCTGCCTATCAACTCGAAGCAGTCCGGCCATTCTCTTCTAACATAAACAAGGTATTTTTGTCCAGAGAGTTGCGGCTCACTGGATTTTCTCTTTTCCAGACCATTCTCTGTAAACCCTAGAGATGGCTGTGTGGGAGAATCCCAGTAGATCAGCAGTTTCACAGCTTCAGGGCCTTCAAATTATGCCGGCGCCAGGCGCATTTTCCACCTACTCCAGCACTCTGCGCCGTCTACTTTTTAATTTTCCTAAAAACATAAAATTTTGTGCCGTCTCCATTTCCACCGTCATGTGGACGCATGGGGCAATATTTACGTTCTTTCAATCTGAGCCATTTGATTGGTTCACGACTGCCATGTGACTATGTATAGCGTCATGTCATAAGGTGCCTGCTACTTTGGCATGCCTGCCTGCTACTCCAAAACAATTTGAAAGCCCTGCAGCTTTCCCGTTCTGATTCTCGGTTTGAACTTCAGGAGGTCGTCATGACCGTGTCTACGTGCCTAAATGCAAAATGAGTTGCTGCCATGTGATTGGATGATTAGATATTTGTGTTAATGAGAAGGTGAACAGGTGTAGCTAATAAAGTGAGTGTAAATCTTTATCAAAAACCTATGCCAATTGAACCGAAACTTCAGAGAATTAGGACATTGTACAGAAAGTAGCGTTTGTTGGGGGACAGATTTGAGTCATTGAACTGTTTTTTTTTTAAACTTTGTCACAGGGTGTTCGTTTACAGTACTAGTACATACCAGAGATGCTGCTACACGCAACATGGAGAAGGTTCAAGTCATCAAGGTGAGGTTTTCAAATGCACTTCCACAGAAACAGAATTATTGTTTGCATGCGTTGGTCACGCGAGTGTGTGTGCCTCTTCAGGATTTTCCATGGATAGTCGCTGATGAGCAAGAAGTCCACATGCAGGAGCCTAGACTCATTCCACTAAAGACCATGACTTCTGATATAGTAAAAGTGAGCAGAAACACCCCACTCATCGATTCATTCGACCGTGAATTGTTTTTAATGTCACGCCCACATTGTTTGGTTGTTTGCCTTTAACAGATGCAGCTCTATGTGGAGGAGAGAGCCCAGAAAACATAGACGCTTTCTTAGCAGGAACCGCACAGCTGCAGGAGATGATCTGTGACACCCGGGAATCACAAGCAGAATATTTAACGCAGCCCATCATCGCTGGATTGATGAGTTGTTGGTGAACACATGGGGAGGGTGTGATGTTCCTTGTGAAATGTGTTTTTATGAGGTCCATTAACTTTGCTTCTGGCAGTGTTAAAGGTTGGACTGGGTTGCTAGAACTCCTGTTATCAGCTTGCTCCACTTTGTTGTCTGTCTATGATTTGAAAACATTGCATATAAATGTGTGATTATGGTTCTGATTGTGAAATTCTGGGCCAGTACCATTGTTTGAAATGTATATGCAGCACCAGTCAAAGGTTTGGACACACTCTCATGGGTGGCCACTTATTTGCTGTCAGCAGTCACACCAAGTCTGATACTCTCATGAATATGGTTAATATAGCTGAGCATCCTTACTGACATGTAATGTTTTGTTGTTCTGAATGGAAATTTTTAGGGTAACCTGATGGAAATGTACTTGTAACTATGAAATTCAAAGGATATGGAAATCAGTGTGACGGTGTGATGTGTACCATTAACACCTTCAGCCTAAACAGAGAACAGTTGTACTGTTACTGCAAAAATATTACTGTTTCTCTGTAGGCAGATTTATTTGCTAAAACTCCCACAGAGAGGCTGTCTTTATAACTCCACTTGGAGGTCAGCTGTCAGTCTGTCTCACTCTGTTTATTGTATAGTGTCTGAACTGACTGTAATGTCCCACAGAGCAGTTTCTTGCATGGTGTCTACAGTAGCATCTGTCAGCAAAGCCTCAATTTGAAAGCTTTGGTTGAGTTTCTGTAAAATTAAAAAGGACTTTGGTGTGTGCATTTGCAACCATATTCCCTGCCATTGTTACATGACAAATGCTCATAGCAGTTTGTTTTAGTATGTGAAAGTTTATTATACTGTCAAAAAAACAACTTGTTAAAAATAAGAATTAGTATAAGAGTTCACATGGAAAAGGAGCCAAACGCAGGACACCGGGAGGCAGAGTAACATCCAAAGTCTGAATCTTTAACAGGTTGAAGTAAAAGAGTCAGTCAGGTGGGCAATTCCAACAAAAGCTGGCAAAGAAGTGTCCAAAAATGAACCAAGTGCTACGGGAGACAATCTGACAGGATCCAATAATGTCCAAGAAATAAAATAAATACGAAAACCACAAAAAAAACCAGGTGAAACAGTTTGAAAGGCGACTGCGGGGCTGTACAAAGACAATCTGCCAGTTGGGAAGTACTACACACGAGGTATAAATATCAGGGAGACTGATTAACTACTTGAAACGTAGCGTACAGAAGTAGTTTTGGCACATGCATAAATAATGGGTCGAATGCTACGTTGACACAAGATCTTGAGCCTTCCAAGTAACTGAACCACGTTTAAAGTGTATTTGAATGGAGATAGTAGGTATTGTTTGCACATTGATTCATAAGGCATTTCCTTCAGCTTAGCCCTCGTGCGTAAGCTGGTATTCTCTCCAGATTTAGCTCTAACTAGTTTGCTGGACGGTGCCACATGAAACCTGAAACATTTGATCTATTTAAATTATTAAGAAGTTCCACCATCACACACACACACACGACAGGCTCTTTAAAGTTACGTTTATTAATAAAACATTGAGGTTTGGTTGTTTTAAACTAATTACATTTATGAAAAATATACATGACTTGAGATAAATGATGTTTCAAAAATGTAAAGTACCTTTTTTCAAACCACTTTTGTCTTTACTGCCTATAGGGTTGTATTGGGGTGTGTGTGTGGGGCAGAGGTGTTAAGCTGGGAGCCGGATGGGACAGGATGAAACACTGTTACAGAACAGTGTTCAGAACAGTTAAGAACAATGGGATTCAAAGAAAAGCAGAAGGTCTGGATGACTGAGTGTCACTGAAGGACCAGCTCTAGCAAACATTTAAATTACTGAGTCATCCATTAACTTCAGGTAACTTCATTAACTGCAGATTCAGCTAACACCCCCCCACCCCCACCACAGTCATTTTAGGTCAAAATGGGGTTTCTCTAAACCATTTCCAGCCTGCAGAAATGTCATAGTGAGTGGATCCAAAAGTATCTCTGGGCAAAAATCCACCATTTCTTTTTTTTCACAATGTAGGAAACGAGTCCCCCAACAGTTATCCCGGGAACATTATGAAGAAGAATTCATATTTTACATTTCTCAGAACATCATATATTGATACAACTCTGTTTCCATGTATAGCAGGATCAGTACGAACAGTGAATTTGTGTATTTTCTGATAACAATAAATCCATTCCAGTCACTGCTCATTCTGCATATGAAGTTTTTTAGTAGGGTTTGTTACTAAATGTTTTAAATCTCTGTTCTCTCCTGACCTCCTGGCTTCTCTACGGGCACCGGTGGATGTAGTATCCCGTCACGTATCCTATGATGTAGACGGCCAGCAGTGCAGCTACAGCTCCTGCTGCCTTCACTGCTTTTCCAGTGCTGCCGACACACACGCTGTTACAGATTCTGTGAATGGGAGAGAAGGGGGGGGGGCGCCAGAGTCGAGTCAAACTTTATTCCATACATCTTTAGGATTTTAAAAAATAATAATTTTAAAGATACCACCAGTGTTATGGGGTTCATGTGATGTAAAATTGAAATGTGTATGGCTTACACATTTGATTGGCTAGCAAAGGGTTGATGGTTCAATGCAAGCCAGAGACACAACCCCCTTTGGGGTTGCATCAGGAAGGGCATCCAGCAACACAGCTCTTAGAATACTTACTCTGGATGGCATTACCTTGGTCTCCAGTAACACTGTGAGAAATCTTGGAGTCATTTTTGACCAGGATGTGTCCTTCAATGCACATATTAAACAAATACGTAGGACTGCTTACTTGCATTTGCGCAATATTTTTAAAATTAGAAACATCCTGTCTCAGAGTGATGCTGATAAGTAGTAAGTAAGTAATTCATGCATTCATTGCTTCTAGGCTAGACTATTGTAATTCATTATTATGAGGCTGTCCTAAAAGCTCCCTGAAAAGCCTTCAGCTGATCCAAAATGCTGCAGCTTGAGTACTGACAGGGACTAGAAAGAGAGAGCAGATTTCTCCCATATTGGCTTCTCTTCATTGGCTCCCTGTTAAAGCCAGAATTGAATTTAAAATTCTTCTTCATTCGCCTCTTTTCACTCTGTTTATACACCATTATGCATTTAATCATGAGGTATTATTAATCTCTGGCTCTGTCTCCCTCCCCTCAGCCCCGACTGGTCGCGGTAGATGGTTGCCCCTCCCTGAGCCTGGTTCTGCTGAAGGTTTCTTCCTGTTAAAAGGGAGTTTTTCCTTCCCACTGGCGCCAAGTGCTGCTCATAGGAGATCGTTTTGACTGTAGGGTTTTCCCTGTACCTTACCTTTACCTTACAATATAAAGCGCCTTGAGGTGACTGTTGTGATTTGGCGCAATATAAATAAAACTGAATTGAACAACACTTGATTCAAACGCTGTGAGCAATATCAAACCCATAAAACCTGTGCTACTTTTATAAATACATTTGACCTTTACCAGTTTAGTTTAGTTCTCATATGATTTCGCCCCAGCCACATCTTCCAAGTCTCACCTCCTCAGCGAGGACTGTGAAGCCTCTACATTCACGTGGATGTTGTCCTCATTCCAGCGGTCATATTGCACGCTGCCGGCGCTGTTGGAGTCCATGTGGAAACTTTTCCTCTGCTGGAGTTACTGCTCGCTCACTGCCTCACTGTTCAGCTTCACTGCGCTGTAACACAGAGCGGTGGAGAGTTGTCTCTGTGCAACAAAATATTTCCACCAAAAGTCTGAATAAGAATTCCGTTCATATGCTCACATTTGTGTAAAAGTCTCGCTCACCTGTAGGAATGTGAAACAGTCACCAGCCTGCTTAGGAATCTCTGCTCTCCGGCACTTTTAAATCCACGACTGAGACAAAGAGCTGTGCCTCCTGCTCGGCATGAGACCTCGGCCATAGTTCATGTGTTCACTGAGGTCAGCCTGTCATAAATCCTTTGCTCCTAATCCATCTGTTGTTTTTCACCCCGTTAAATGACTCTTTCTCAGTGATAAAGGCCTTTTGGAGCCCCATGTGGTTTGTTAGTCTCTTGTTTCATCACAGCCTGTGCAGATAGCGCACTGCTTAGCAAAGATAGTTGTTTTAGTGGATTTTGGGTTAAATACAACAACATAGAGGTTTTCTTCTTGGCTTCACTGAAAGGGAGAAATGTTTCTTTTGCAGTGGCCGGTACTGTTTTGAAGCAGAGGCCACATAATTCAGCAATCTCCTCTGCTTACTTTTATTACAGTAAATATAATGCAGCGCCTCAGGGAAAGCAAGGGGACGCTTTACTCACCTTAAATTGTCATTTGCAGCCACGTTTTAAGCTGAGAAGAGTTCATGAGCATCCTGCACGTGAACAAAGTTGTTAAACACATTTAACCTGTCAGGTTAACCTACATTCAAATCACTCCTACTTTTTTCCCTCTCCTGCCTTAGGATAGGGAATCTGCAAGCACTTAGTGGATGCTAATAAGAAGACTGCAGCCTGCACTGGTGTCATTTACTTTCCTTTAGGCACTCTGCAGGTGAAGGTGATGACTCATTCTTCATTAACAAGAATGTTGTACACCACCGCCGACTTATGGACAGGCACTGAGCTTTTGCCACACATTCCCCCTTTGGATATATCTCCCACACAGCTTAAAATAATATGCAGTACTGTACTTCTTTATATTTTGCTTCCAAGGAACCAGACTTTACTGTAATTTTTGAAGTGCTCTTGAGCATTTCAGTCTTATACCTGACCATTTTCAGAGGATTTTTGTTTTGTTAAGGCCATTTAAAACTGCCCTTCAACCATAAATGTTAGCTAACTCAAGGGATGAGCCAGCATTGTGCCTGCACGTAACAGACAACCTAGCAAAGAACCAGTTTTAAATGGTATCTTTGGGCACTTTGTTACAAGCAGCCTGTCACAAAAAACACATTTGCTGCCATTTCTTTAGCTGAATCTATAAAAAAAAAATGCCACAGATAACAGAGTTTGACAGGCTTTAGTATTTTACCACCAGCAAGGTGATTCACAATGTGCAGCGTGTCTTCAAAAAAATGAGGAAGCTGGACAATGGAGGACAAAAGGAGAAGTGTCAGGCATAAAAAAAAAAAAAAAAAAAACTATCGGCAGCAGATGAACAGTATCTGAAAATCATGTCCTTAAGAAACAGGAAAAATCCAGCAAAGACCTGACACAGGACCTGAGAGATGCATCTGGCTCTTCAGCTGATCCATCTGCTGTTCACTGAAGCCTCATCAGGAATGGTCTCAGTGGAAGGGCGGCTGTCAAGAAGCCGTTCTTAATGAGGGGAAACAGGGAGAAAAGGCTGAGCTATGCCACATTACACGAGAACCGGACTGGAAATCAGTGGCAACAGGTTACATGGAGTGATGAATCCAGTTTTGAAATTTCGGGTTCAAATCATCATCAGTATGTAGAGAGGAGGTCAGGAGAGGTCTCTACAGCCATCTGTAAAACACGGCTGTAAAACATGATAATATTCACATATTGTCATGTTGCAAGTCTACAGCTGTTTCTTGTGCTTATTTGCAAACTATTATTTTTGAGGTGTTGACATCTGAATAACTCTATGCTGTCACTTGCAGACCAGCACAGACCACAGCCAGCGCTTGCCACTATATCAAAGAGGGTGTAAAGTCTTTCCCATGGTGCAATAACCTCCACTATCTTGCCATGACTCAGGCCTGAGGGGCCTCTGCTCCACCAGCACTCAGTTGAACTTTGGTACAGGACCCAGAGCGGGCTTATGGGTGGGCAAAGCTCAACGCTGGAGCAACAGAAAGAAAACAGAAGCTCCTCCACGATACTAATAACACGAGCTGAGAACCGTAAAATATGGATCTTGAGCGTGGAACGGCTTAAAGTGGCTTCTTGCAGAACTTCTGACATTCAAAGTGATTTTTCTTCCTGTAAGTGAAGGCAGGACTATGTTATCTTTCATCACATCGCTTCTTCCCACTTCCTACTTCATACCAGGGTGGCTGACTCTGGATATAAATCCACTGGAAAGTTTACTTCAAGGTGGGTTCCTCGTCCTTTCATTGTCTCTGACATCAACATAGCTACGGGCTGTTTCCTAAAAGTGTAACTGGCTGAGGTGAGCCATTACCTGCGCTGGAAACTCACTGCCATCTGACCCGCAGGGCTGGTGGGTGCGTGCGGGATCTCTGTGCTGTGCTCCCTGTTGAGAGTGCATTTACTGGTGGAGGAGAGGTGAGAGAGAGACGCCTCGTGTACGAAGATTTATTTGGCATCACTTTTCTCATTAAAATAACCCACGCTTTAGTGGGCTTTCATATTCTTCATAGTTTACTTTTATGTCGTTGATTTGACTTTTTTCTACCTATAACTTGCAGCTGGAATGAAAAAAATGCTGAAGGCCCATCAAATCAGAAGACGTCCGGTCATCAAATGAGGACAAAACCCGGATTCAGCGGGCTGCTTCAGTTTCTCTGTGTAACTGGGGTATTGTGTTTAGTGGGCTCCCGTGTGGCCGCACTGGTGGTACTAGAATTTTGTCTTCGAGCTGTCTCTGGATTGGTTACAGCTGGACCAGTAAGAAACCAATTATGTGATAAAAAAAACTATATATATATATGTGTCTGATACTCAACTGTATAGCTTGATTTTCCTGTGGCTCACTCTGCTGAGTCAATTTCTAGATTTCATGGTGTCCTCATGACATCCATCATCATTCGCTTTGATTCATTCATCACTTAAGCTCCTCTATTTCCCAGGAGACGAGGAAATTTCTGCAGCAGCTGTTAGTTCAAAGCCAGTTCTCTCTGGGCTGTGCCCTAACCTGCAGTCTGCACTTCCTACACGAGGGGGCGTCCCAGCGCTGGCTATGCTTGCTCCTGGCAGCGGCGCTCAGCTGGTTTCTGGCTCGGCAGGCCACAAACCTGCTGCACCATGTCACGGCTCTGTATAACCTCCACAGCTCGCAGCGCTACTGCGGCATTTGCATCAGCCTCCTCACATCAGGCAGCTGTCTGCTGCCCATGCTGTGCAGGACTATCGTCGTTACCTTCTCCGTGGCTGTGCTGGCCGCTGTTTCGATCATCAACCAGCATTTCCTCTCTGCAACAGAAGCCCTTAGGTTTTGGACACCACTTACTATCTGCTATACACTGTTGGTGGTGTACATGCAGGGTGAGAAACGTTTAAAAACATCAAAACTTACAAGCCCTTACAATGCGATCGTATATGGACCAATGACAGCAGTGAAAAAAATCTCAAGTTCAGTTAGTGCTTCTCTCTTAACCTGACTCATCAGTACAGCATTTATGACTCATTTAAGACAGTTTTATTTTTATTTCAATAATTTAAATCAAACGTTTGTGTCCTCTAATGTCCTGTTCTGCAGAAGAGCAACACCGTCTGCCGAGCAGCCAGGCTGTCCTCAACACAGTGGTGGTGCGTCTCGGGGGTTTGATGGTCCTGATGCTGACTGTCGGACGCTGGGCCGACGTGTTCCACATCCTAATATGTTTCCTCGGAGAGGCTAGCTGTCTAATCCCCACTAAGGATCTGCTGGATGCAGCATCCTCACAGGTCAGCGAGTCTCCCCGGAAGCAGCGCACGGGGCCGAAGGCACTTCATTCCCATCGAGACCGCAGAACTGGGGCAGAATATCAATATGTTCATTAGATGGGTCCCAAGATGAGACTGAACTTTTTAAACTTGTATCCCGGGTGGAGAAGGTTTAAGACCCCCCCCCCCCCACCCAAAGACAGATTCAGGTCAAAGTGATCTCTGACTCAGAATACTGAGCCTACTTTTCCTTCCACTGAGCTGGCCTATTTAAATAGCTGAGGGTTTTAAATAAAGTATCATGCAAAAATAAAGCAAATTTAAAACCCTGCATTTGTGTTGACTTCAAAGGCGGGTTGGGTCTGTTCTGCTAATAAAATGTAGCTTATTTAGTGATTAACAATCGTATATATGAATGCAGCCAATTTAAAATGGAAGTTCGTGATAATAACAGGAAGGAAAATAAATAAATCGTGCAGAGAACTCTAGTTAAACAGGCTACAGCTTACGCTCCCCCCCCCAAACTACATTCCCGGCCGTCGCTTGACGACTGTTGTCTTGAATGAAGTGTATTTGTGCTGTCATATGTGTGCTGTGTATACAGGATGAAGAGGATTACGCAGACTACAGAAAGAGGGAGCGTCGACAAAAACCACGAGCCTACGAGAAGGAGCATCACTGAGAGCCACTCGGGGATTTTAAAGTCTGCACTTTTTTTTTTTTAATGGCACCATTTAGTGGAAATCATACTAAGACATTACTTTGTACCTACAGTGTAATATGTAGTTTGTATTAAATATTTTACATAACTTATTATATAAAGGGATGTTTGCAGTCTTGTGAAAATGCCTTTTATCAACAATTTTTTTTTTTTTTTTTAAATCAACAACTATTCTGTGTCCAGTAACAGTTTACTCCATTTGGCGTTCATTTTACTTCTCGGGATGTATTTTAGATCGTATTTTCTTCCTGATTCACTGCTACAACAATCCCGGGTGTCTGCGTCTCTGTGACCTCTGGGTGGGATTTTCTGTTTTGAGAGCATTTCCATAAACCACTGACGGATTAAGGTCAAAATATTATGTATATTATGCGCAAGCTTTTGCATTTCCCAGCTTATCTAGTGGTCTGATTGTAATTATACCACTTATTAATGTTTATCATGAAGGAAAGCAACACAAAAATACAAAGTAAATGGATGCTATTTTCTTCTTTTTAATCTTTCAATATAAAGTAGATATTCAACAAAGACACAAGTAATCATAAGGCTGCACAATACATGAAATTATTCCATTTATTGTAAAAACGGATGTGTAGATTGAGACTTTCACATCACGGCGTCGTTTTTAACATCAAACAAACAGCACATAAATGCACTCAGCACTGACATGGCTGCCAGCGTCCAATAACTGCATACCGCACAGCCTGGGCGGTGGGTAAGCTTATTAATTTATTGTTTTGTTGTTCACTTATTTCCCTACAACAGGCCTATAAACGCCATGGCGCTCGCTGTGTGCTCGAAAAGAAAAGGCAAAATGGCTGACGACAACATTAGTGCTGCGAAGACACACAAAATGGCGTTAGACAAAGAAAAAGCTGGTTTACTTGATTATGCGTCCACCTTAGCTCCATTTTGGTGGACAAACACACTGTTAAATAGACCGTATGAATTCACACTGTTGTTGTAATGACACCAAATTCGCTTTATTAGCCTACACTCAAAGGGGCTTTTTATGAGGAAACTGGGACACCGCCCTTCCAGTCTGAGGCTACATTGCCTCAGTAGCAGTACCCAAGGTTAAAGCCTGACTTCGTGTGACAATTTACACCCATATCGAATTAAATCCACAAATGTGTCGCCGGTGTTATGCCCATTAGATCTGTGTCTTTATTGAGAGCTGTGGATAGACAGAAACATATTCCATGAGAGGGATTTTGTTATGTCAGTCCCGTCATTCCGTGTCAAAAAAAATTACGGGGGGAAACATTAGCCTGACGGTCCCGTTTCCACGATAATCCACGGTCTGAAAATCACTGAAGATGAAATTTAGTTTTGGTGTCTAGTCGATCCACCAAAATGAGAAATTGTACTCCCAAAGGTTTATTAGACATTTAATGGAGTAAAGTTCCACATCAGGACGCTTTCAGTAGACACAGGGAGGACGCTCTGAGCACCCGAATACGGAGAAACTGCTCATTGAGCTGACTGAGCGCCTGTTGGACCCTCCTCTGGAGATTTCCAGATTGTTCTGTCTTCATCTGATAGGCACAGTGCGGGCGCATGCGCAGAGCGGGTTCGCGTGTCCCCTGTTACCGCATTTTAACGCAAGCGCACTTCTGCCCAAGTATGCTTAATATAGTAACAAAAGCAGAATAATGCCCTGCTGCATTTCAGAGCCTTTTCCCCCAAAACCAAACAATCCAATGATCGTTTTCCACAGCAAATAAATAAAAAATAAAAATACATTCAGCTCCGGGGCGGATTTGGGCACAGCACAGCGACGGTGTACACAAACTGAAAATATTAATTTACCTACAATTTTATTGACTGGGTTGATATCATTATTTAGCCTATTAGTTATCTACATACAGAGAGAGTAAGTATGTATGTTTTGTAATGGGGATGGTCTATCAAAGAAAAATACACAAAAAATACAGTTTGCATTTGCTTCACAAGAGTGCTTATCGTCACTGTACTCTTGGACTTTTGGATAGGGGCTTGATTGTTTTGTGTTACTTATTAGCTTAAAGTAGAGCTCAGACCAGGTCAAAGTACTTGACTTAACAGCTCCCTGTCCATTTTGTAACCCAGCAGAAGCAGTTAAATGAGTCAAAGCTTCTTCTTTTGTAGCTCTGACAGACTGCAGGTGTAACGCGCAGAAGGCACACGTGTTAATTCAAAGTGTAAAGCAGTTAAGACACATCTGAACATAGCTCAGTGTGGTTTTTTAATGATCAAGTAGTGTTGCCGCGCGTTTGCTGAACTGCTTTTCTGGTCAGTCCTGTTTGTTCTTCCCCGCGGAAAACAGTTTCCCACGAGTTCCATACTTGTCAAACTATGACACTTTAGAAAATCCATTTAAATAAGATCACTGGCACTTCCTGTAATTTCACTTGACACAATGAAAAGCTGATACATTCTATGATACATAGTTTATGGATTATGCGGTCTCCCCTCTTTTCCTGTAACCATGCCTAATGTCAGCTTGTATGGAGATTTTTTTTTTTTTTCCCCCCAATTTCCACACACTTAACTACAGGGAAAAACATAAAACGTTTTGGTTACAGTTTTCAAGCTTATCAAATCCCTGAACCAGATAATGAACAAAGTCCCTCATGCGGTGTTTTGATGATGGTTGTAAAGAGCGCACTGCACTCTAAAACATCCCACATAATAGCATATTATTCACTTTAATTAAAATTAAGGAGAAAAAAAATCTGTCTCATAAACTTCCAGTAACTTCAGGGACATAATCAGCTGAATGTATGTGAATGTGTGGCCACATTTTAACTTAAGTGACAGCACATTTCTGCACTGCAGGTTGTCACTTTGATTATTAGCATGCAGAGTAGCCTACACTTGTCCTTCCTTGCACACAGGAAACTTTCCTGTTTCCTGTGTGCAAGTTTCCGCTTTAAGTGTCAAAAACTTCTGAACAGCCTGTACAGACTCTGTTAATATGTAGTGTGCATATGCACATACGACTGGAGTCCAGGCTCTATATAGTTTCCAGAGCCTTACATACGACTGGACTCCATCTGCTGCTGTTAAGCTGACATTTTGCATCAGCTTGAGTTCTGCAGACAAACGGGGCAATCATCAGAAGCCCCTCCGTTCACTTTTCAAACACACTGTAAGAGTTAGAGCGTACTCCAAATTATAAATGACTGTTAACCAGCCAGGCTACAGGGAGCAACACTGAACACTCTGATAACTTTTTAACATGTGGGCTGGTGGCTCACTTGATAATTATGGGATGATATTTTTGTCTGTGTACTGACAGCAACTGCATACTTGCAATAATAAAACTCGTGCTCATTAGGCTGTAAGCAAAGCGTTTCACCTTGCCATACTTCACTGCCAGTGATGGGATCCTCTTGTGAAGCTGCAGATGTCAAAGCGCCACCATTCAACCAGGGGTTTTCTCACGCATGCGCAGGGGTGGGAGACTGTCTCATCGGGGAGAAAAAAAGAAGTTCACACACAAAGCCACGCCTGCGCGGTGTGCCTCTCATTACAAGCGAAGTTGCTGCATCTTTTTAGGAAGCTACATGCTTTCTTTCGACACTCAAAGGTCGCATGGTGTCAGGGACGCGCCTAGTCACGGGAACAGTCCGGAGCGCGTTCATGAGGTGCAAGATCGCGCTTTAACACTGAAGAGTATCAAACAGCGTGCGGGGATCCAGCGTAATGGTTTACATTGGGCCACAACGACCAGTCAATGATTTGCGCCAAGCATCTTTTTTCTTGTCCGCCGTTTATTTTGCAGACCTTTTGTATTTTGCACGGGGAGAAACTGACATAGCAAACTCATCTGTATGATCGGGGAGCAGGAGCACACAGTATGGTCCGGGAAACCAGACATTTATGGGTGGGAAATTTACCCGAAAATGTACGAGAAGAGAAAATTATTGAGCACTTCAAGCGGTGAGTAGAAACACAAATGAGCGGTGCGTGTGTGTGTATGCGTGTGTACGCGTTTGGTAATGTTAAGAGCAGTGCACGTCCAGCATCTCTCTCTCTGTTGTGTCACATTTTAGAGAAGTCGGGATGAAGCAGGAGGTTTCCCTGTAGCAAAGTCCCATTTGGCAACTGTGCTGTCAGTTCCCCACAAGCAACAACACACAAGTGCTGCATTTAGGCTGAGACGAAAAAGAAAAGGGCCAGCACGCCTCAGACACACAACCAGCCAGCGGACATATGTTTTTGCCATTTTGACACGCTTGTTGACTTGTCGGCTAGGTGATAACTTTACGCACCCTTTTGTGTCTTCCTGGTGTACATTCCCACCAGGCTGACCAGTTGACTTTTTAAGCAGCCGACCTTCCCACCGGGTGACCGTAAAGAAGAGTCATTTTTTGTGGCGCTAAAGGCGCACAATCAGTGTAAACAAACTTCAGCCTACCTGGTGAGCCGCTGCCGTTGTGCAGCCTTGTGTCGTTTAAGCGTCCGCATCTCCGGCAGACACTATAAAGTCTCTGTGTTTGCTTCTGGTGTCTGACTCGACTCTGTGAGTTTGTCAGGTCGCTGCTTCCAGGCAGACCTGCACGCACACGCACACACACTCTCACACACAAAACGCGGTTTATTAGCACACCGTGTGCACCCATCTATCAGAGCGTGCTGTTTGCCCAAACGGATCCGTTTCTACATCTTTAACACAAGTCGGTGGAAGCTGAAAGGTGACGCCGCCATCCACGCTGCAACATTGTAGCAAACTGGCTGTGATTGAACGGGCTTCGCTGTACGTTAACAGATGTGCAATACTGTAACATTGTAGTGGGCTGCTTGTGTTTACTTTGTGCGCTTATGAACACAGAAAATGGTTGTCTTCGCGCAGCTGCTGACTCGCACAGCCTGCAGCGTGATCTGATTTCAGGAAAATCACACAGCATATCCATATTTTTAATGCAGCCTGCCATAATCTCACTGCTACTTTTTTTTATTTGGGGGCGTCGCTGGAGAGGACCAACCCATGCACTATTTATGCGCGTTTAGCTCTTTGTTATTTTCCTTTAGCTAAATGATACTTAATTTTTTTTCTTTTTTTTTTCTTCTGTGTGGCTTTCACGTCTGTCTGCGCGCTCTCGCCTCTCTCCTCTCGGCTGTCAAGGAAATAGCAGCCCGCTTCTCTGCTCATATGCTGGAAACCAGACTGCCAAAAAACATCAGTCTACCTATATGAGGCTTTTTTTTAAAATTATTATTATTACTGTGTAGGCGTCACCATATCGGGCTAAAGCCGCTAAATGGCAACATTAATACTTAATAACCACAGTGTAACCGAAAGGCATATCCGTCCCATAGCATACCTCCCCACACACTACATACAGCTGGATGAAATATAAAAACAGATGATTTTCGTTTGCTGCTTTGCCCTCTCGTGATCTTATTTTTTTGCGGTGGGCTGATGCAGCTGCAAATATGGCTCGTATCTAATCCACGCAGGCTCCGAGAGCAGCAAAAACGAGCTACCTATATACCGTTTTATTTACATAATCCCTTGTATGAAGTACAGCGTAACGTTATGTTTGGGGGGGATGGTGACTGGCTGCCTGAATATTTTTTTTTTTTTTGGCAGTAGGGGAAAGGGTGCTGGCGGGTCCTTTTTCAGCCTGCTACCTCAGCCCCAGCGTTAACCCAGAGGTAGCGAGAGTATGCAGGTGCATGACAGCCCAATGTGTGATAGAAGTCATTGAAGATGGGGGACGACAGAATGAGTAAGCAGTGTGAACAGCTTTTCTAAAATGGCGTCGGGGGCTGTTCAGTGTTGGGAACTGGCATGCCAATAAATTTATGATCACCCTACTGTCTGTCTTGGACAGCAAAAACACTCCCAAAAGATCTTTTTTTTTTTTGGGGGGGGGGGGGGGGAGGGTGTAAGGATGAGAACAGGCTCCATTGATTAGGCTTCTCATCCCAAAATTGAATTCTCAATTAAACAGGTGTTTTGCCATTTTCAAGGCTTAATATGGTATATACATCAATTAAAATTCCCATTATACCTTTAAAAAAATGTGTGTTTGTGTGTGGTTGTGTGTGTTTTTATAAACAAATAAGCCACTTTTTTTTTTTTTTTTTAAAGAAATCCCATCACTGCATAAACTGCTCAAACCTCATCTGTCTCCCAGTAGCTGCGCGTTCATCACAGCACATTTTTCTCAGAAAACTTTCTAATTTTAGAAAATCTGCACATTTATTAACATGCGATGTGGCAAGGTTTCAAGTCCAGTTGCTGGGTTACTGTTGCCGTGAAAGAAAGTAGCACAGAAGGAAAAGTGTAGCCAAATTACCTTATCTCCCTCCGTGCCACAGACACATGCACACATGTACGCACTGCTGATTTCGGGACTGTGCAGAACAGTGTGTGTGTTTTTTAACGTTCCATCTAAAGTTATGCAACATACTTGCAGCTGCAAACCTGGTGATAACCATGCTTTTTCTCTGTTTTGACTTCAGATATGGACGAGTGGAGAGCGTCAAGGTCCTGCCCAAGCGGGGATCAGAAGGTGGAGTCGCAGCCTTTGTGGATTTTGTGGACATTAAAAGTGCTCAGAAGGCTCATAATGCTATCAACAAGATGGGGGACAGAGACCTGCGCACTGATTACAATGAACCAGGAACAATTCCTAGTGCAGCGAGGGGGCTGGATGATAGTCTGTCCTTAGGCTCTCGTGGCCGGGATGTATCAGGGTTCACAAGGGCGGCAGGGGGGGCTGTGTATGGGCCCCCCACGTCGCTTCACAGCAGAGATGGACGCTATGAACGCAGACTAGACGGGTAAGTGGACAAAGTTTCTCTGAAGGCAGGGGGAACCGTAGTTTCTGGTAAACACCTCACCTCCAAGCATCTTTCACCATCTATTCATTTACCTGTTTGGGGGTTAAAGAGGAGCAAATGAGTTTGTGCTCGAGAATTAAATCTTATAGGGATCCCATCTAAGGTCCTTGGAGTGTGGCCAGTGCTCCTGGACTCATACTTACAGGTAGACACTAAGATTATTATTATTATTTTTTTAATCAGAGCATGTTTGCAAGTGTATCTGTTACTTGAATGAATAGTCAGTAGCTTAAACGGCTATTGGGGATTATATTTGTGATTTTAAGCATCTCTGTGAGGTGGAAATATCAAGTGAGGAAAATACGGGGGGGCAAAGATTGGATTTCGTAAAAATTTCCCAGGATTATTGGCGATTTCTGGAGAGAGAGAGGGATAGAGAATAGAGAGGTGGGGAAAGAGATAAAGAGAGAGAGTGGTCCATCAGCCATCCCCGGGATTCCCCTAATCTGGAGTTACGTGCCCTTGTCGGTGGATTAATATCACCCCTTTTTCCTCATGTAACAAAACATCCAAGAGCACACATTAAATGTATAAAACACCATTGTTTGGATTAGTCTAATTTGGCTTTAAGTTACAGTGCGCGCCTCACTGAGGCCTGCACTTCTGTCGCGGGCTGGAGTCATGTGGATGACCTACAGAGGATATTTATTCCCCCCTGTTGGATTAACTCTGGCCCAACACTTAAAGGATATGCTGTCATTCTAAAGGTATGGGTTGCTTTCTTGGTTCTTCATTTTTTTTTTCTTTTCATTTTGTTTGGGATTATGTCTAAAATCAGGGCATTACAAATTGAGTGCTGGGAGACCTCTACTGGTGATCCAACTCAGTAGAATCAACAGAAACAAGTGAGCAAAAGACTTTTTATTCCTGCCTTATTTTTGTGGAGATTATTTTCTTTTTTTTACTTTTCGACATCTGAGACTTGCAGACTTGCTGAGGATCAGCAAAGCCTACATTTGGATCGTACAATGCAAAGAAGACTGCTGGAAACTGGGACTGGAAAGTTGCACCATTCGCGCTATTGGAGATAACCTACCTCAAATCTATGGATTACCTCCTTCTTCCCTAAATGTGGAACTATAACTATACTTTGGATACAATTGCACAGTATCAGAGAATAAAGTTGCACCTGTGAGCAGTGTTTGATATTGACTCTGCCCAGGCTGGGACAGCATGCAGTCTCTTCTGCTTGTAAGCGAAACGACAGACATGAACATCCAAAGTGTTTCGAACTGTTCTCCACCATCGGAATGATGCTGTGAACGACTATGAGCAAGACTCTGGATTACTTCTATGTGACATCTTCCTTACTCCTAACCTTTCATGGCCATATTTCCTTCCCTCTACAAAAGGAATTTGACTACTTTGTTGCTGTGTGCAGTGTGGCTGAAGTGGAATGTGCAGGACTTAAGGGGGGGGGGGGGGGAATGCAAGTCTTAATTTTTCACATCCAGCACTGCTGCTGTTGGGAAATCACTGGTCAACTGAAGGCTGATTCCTGGATATCACGTATTTATTATATTGGACTAAAACGCAGCGCACGTTTTGTTTTTCTCTCCCGTTCGGATGGATATTTAAACTCTGACATTTTCCAGCACGCAAAGCATCCTAACACGGATCTCTGCGAGGACAAACCCGTCCTCATTGTTTTATCTAAACAGACACTACCGCTCATGAGGTCCCCTGCGCTGAAGATGAGGATTACATATTTTAATGTGAACAATTTTTCTTCGCTTTTTTCCCTTCTCCACTCGACATTTTTGCCCATTTTTTTGCTCACAAAGTTCTATCTCCCAAAATTGTATTTGGAATTATAGGTCAAGTTACCACTCTCTCAAAAGGTTGGTATGTCCTGCCCTGTGCATTTTAGCTGTCCTCTCTAACCCCCTAGTTTGAACCCCTGTCTCTCTCCATTTTCCACACTAACCGAAATAGCTGGTGCATTACTACTGCCTTTGTGTGTATATGCAGAGGTTTGCACCTTACCTTGTATTGCTTTCCTTGCTCTTCCTCTCACCTGACCTGACCCCACCTTCAGCTCCTTTCCCCAGTTCTCCTTTTTAGAATTCACACTGCAGCTGATATTTATCAGGAATGATCACTGTAAAAATGTCCTTTTTAACACATGAGCTGTGTTACTATGAGAAAAACTCAGCCTTCGAAGATTTGTCACATACTTATAATTGCAATATGTGCAGTGAAATGTGGGGGTGGGCTTCTCTGGACTAATCTGCAGTAAAATTAGGAAAGAAATTAAAAAATAAATTGGTTTTAGTTTTTTTTAAAAAGTGATGCAACATTTTTTTTCCTTCCCCTTTTGTAAGTGACAGACAAATAATTATGAAATAAATATTTCAGGTTGCTCACTAAATCGAGCTTTGTTGTGGTCACAGTTTAAGATTTTAGTTTGTCCGTATATTTATTGTTTAGGCTTTTATTTGATTAATTATTTAGAAAATGGACAAAAAAGACTAACAATCAATGAAAAATTGAAAGCTTTTGTGTTTTCTTTGGTCAGAACGGGCCTTGCGTACGCACACCGTGATGATTCTGTTATCTCGTTTGGCAGAAATCTTTAAAATTTTCTGCCAAACGTTTCTGGCCAGTTGCTAATCATAAACATCTGTTATGCTTGAGTAAAGCTGAAACCATTTTCACTTTAAAAAGATCCCAAACATAGTTATTGTTGATTTCGCTTTGGTTCTCATTGAAACATTTTTGGTGACATTTGCCAGAACTTATTTCTTAGCTCTGGATCCTCTTAAACGAATCTCTGAACTTTTCTTAACTCTAGAAACGGCACAGTGGCAAAAACACACGTTAAATAACAAGTTTACAAAAACTAGCTCCAAAGTTTTTTGGTGACGGCAGCAGATCGTTCCTCGATGGATTTCTTTTGTTGCCGAAGTTCTTGTGTTCATCTTTTTCTTTTTAAGGAACAAAAAAGAGAATATAAACACTGCAGATCCCGTCATACTAATTTTAAACTCCTGAAAAACATGCAGCGCATTTAGTAGGATTTCACTTTTCCAATATTATTTATTCGATTTTATAGTTTTTCCTTTACCATTTATACTACAGTAGCTATCCCATGTAACAGCATACATGTACTGTATGTAATCTTGCACTGAGTGGTTGAATTACCTTCCAGTTCCTGGATGCCCCCAAACAAACATTCCCATTTCACTGTTTTTGTTTTCAAATTTTTGATCAAATGAAACATTTCCATATTGCTAAACCCTACCTCCCTAGTTTGCATTTTAGTTTGCAAAGACAACAAGATGCTCAGTTTGTTGTTTGCGCTGCGAAAGGATATTTAACAATTAACCTTTTATACTCATTTTAAATAGATACACATGCATTGCTCCCATATCACTGAGCCTCCACACAAGACAGCATTTTATCATGCTGCTGGCGTGTGTCCTCGTAGCTATGCCGTTCACGTAATCCCAAAACAGGTGATGTGCTTAGCATGCGCCGCAGCAGACTAATAATCAAACACTGATGGAAATTCTGTCAAGAAATTCCAACCGAATTATTTTTAAGCTCGATGAATAATGTAGAACCTGTTTTTGTATAGAGTGAAATTGGAGAGAAATTGAAAGGTATCTGTTGAGCAGTGAGCCTGCACCAGCAAATTAGCATTTTTGAGAGCGTCTAGGGGTCAAGGTAATCCGTCATTTTCACAGCCGACATCGTTATAGCATAGATGTTATTCATGAATCCAGCACACAGATGATTAAATCAGATAAGCTGTACTCTTATATATATTGCACCGAAATGCAGACATAGTGTTGGTCTCCTAAACTAAATTGCCCTTAACATTTTTCAGCAGTGTGTACACTGCACGCAGTCTTTAATTGAGTCTTACGGCCACTGGAAGACTCCCCGATCACAGGTTATATTTGTCAAAGGTTTTACACTGATGAATATTTCCAGTTTGGCCATTTCATGATGAGCACAGGATTGTTAAAAGGGGTTTATTATTTCAGTACAAAGGGTTAGGTTTAGGGGGATGCTTAGGGGTCCTCTTAAATATAGCAGTAAAATCTGAGCCTAAATATTTCTGACACAGTTAAAGGCCAGATTGCGCATTAAAAAATAAAACAAGCAAACAATAACCCATCTTCAGCATCATGTAGCAAATTGCATAGACTGCCAGTGAGAGAGGAAGATGCTTGTGTCATATGTCTTAAGTGAAATTGCAGCAGCCTTCTGTAGCACCATGTGTAATCCATTTGGCGTCTCAGTGAGATGCTGTCTGCGTCTGACTGAGATGCAGGCGGCCTCTTTCACTGCAGTTGTGCCTAAAGAAATCCAAATAGTTGGTTTGAATCAGCAGATTTCTTTATAAAGCGACATTTTTTTTTATTTGTGCAAAAATCTGCACAAATGAATTGATCAAACTCAAGCGATAGATTTCCAGTTTGAAGCTGAAGAGCTCAAGAACTTTGAAAGTAAATATGAAAAAGGTGTGACGTTGAATAAGGCACTACTTGTAAATGTTTGGTTGAAAATCAAAGCAAAACTGACCTTTTCATAACCCCAAACACTGCTTCTTACTTACCTTTTAATAAGAAACTATTTATCAAAGTTTCGTCTTGTTGATTTTAACTTTTTTTTTTGAACAGACAGTTCAACAGCAGGCAAATAAAAAAGCGAGCAAAATTGTAAAGAAATGCTTTCTTTACAAAAAATATTAAAAGCATCAAAAGATCTGTGCTGGTCCAAACCTTTCAAAAGACTTAGATTTAGGATAAAGTATGTCGATGGGATAAATTGGGATTATGTTTCTTTTTCAGACATTTTTTTCCCTTAATGCTATCACCTTGAAAGGAGCTGGCATATATAATCTTGTTTAACATTTTTATCCTTTGGACATGAGGTTTTGTTTAAGAACTGTGCAGTATGGAGATTGGCAGGAAATATTCGGGGAGGGGAGGAGAGGAGACGGTAGTACAGGTTGTGGAAAGTTCCCAGCACCAGAACTAAGGGACCTTTGTCCTTGCACAAAACCAAACTCAGGATGTTTCAGTTTTATGATATGGGCATTTGCCAAAACAAGTTGTTTTTTTTTTTTTTGTTTCTTGCCTTATAAACACATTGTGCACACATGCATCAAATACAGTTACTGGTTTCAAATTTACACTGGCTTTATGAAGCTTTGATCATGCATATATTTGATTATTTAGTTACTTTATTTATTGATTAAGTCAAAGTGTTTGTAGGATATGCAGTAACATTTTTTTTTTTAAATAGTTACTGTACTTATGCAGCTCATGGGAGGCAACATATGTATATATCCAATCTTGAGTATTTTATAGTGGCACAGGTATAAAGATGATGCATGTTTTTGCAATAAATTAAATAAGACTTAAAAGTTCAGATTTTTTCCCCCCCACTAAAATCCGACTCTTTAATCTCACTATTTTGTTATCCTCTGATTTGAACTTGCTAAAGAATGAACACCTTTTTTGTTTTTTTTTCTGCAGAAGCACTATAATGAAGGTTTGTAACTGTTGTCATATTAAACCATACTCTGCCCTGTGTCGGAACATCGTGGCTAATCGCTGATTATAATTTGATCTGAATTCAAACGGTGGTAATTGCCGCCCTGTCCCGCTCATTATGGTGAGTTTGGTAATGCGAGTGCTGTAATGACACAGCAGTCATATTACCAAATTAATTTCTGATTGCTTTATTCAGAAAGCGAGTGTTCGGGTCTGAACAGAATGTCCTTTTAGTGCCGTTTCTAATGTGCATCTTCACAAAAGATGCTACTGAGGAGTTTCTGTTTTCAGAAGAACAAGTGGCGTCAAATTGTGTAACAATCTAAACAAAGAAACTTGTCAAACGTCCCCTCTAAAACTTTCAGCCAGGCTTCTCACATGAATGATGAAACGCCTTTATAAGTGGCTTTTGTTATATTGTGCATACTAGTAGGCCTTGACAATCTATAAAGACATAATCTGCCATTCCTTTTATTACAGTAATCTTTGTGCTCGTCCTCCAGTTAAACTCTGATATAAAATACAGATTTCTGCTCTGTTATACACCAGATGCGCGCCTTCTGCTGAAAATGTTGGTGTGCTATGTTGATTTTATTTTGAATGCAATGTGTTTCGCCTTACAGTAGCGAAAAAATATATCTAAAAAGAATAAACACAAAGCTTATATTAACGAGGTGACAGAAATGCATGAAAGGCGCCCACCTATCAGCATTTTTGTTCTTGAAATGTTACACGTTGGGTGGCAGCAGAATCTGGCGAAGTTCACCTCCAAGTCATAAATGGTTTGGCCATGAAGTCATGCAAGACCTGATGCTCAGTTTCCTCTAGCAGTTATTTTGATTAATTTTTGTTTGCCCACTGTCTGATGCTAGCAGCTATCTTAAATGTCCAGAGTGTAACTGTAACGTAACTTGTCGTTTCTTCGTGTTTGTTAGGACTGCTGAAAGTCGGGATCGGGGGTACGATCACGGTGCCTATGGACTTCACGAGCGTACTGGTAGCAGTTTTGACCGTCAGCGGCATTATGACACAGACTATTACCGTGATGCAAGGGAGAGAACTCTAAGCACTGCTGGGAGTGGGTCTGGTACCTCCAGTGGAAGTGGTACAACTGTGTCGTCAGGAGTCGGTGGAACTATAGTTAGTGCCGTTTCTGGAAACACTGGAACAAGTGGATCTTCGGGGGCCACAACGGGAGGAAGCGGAGGGTCTACGTCCAGCGGGGTTGGCTTCTACCGCTCCCACAGCAGGAGCCCTTGTCGATTTGAGACACCCGAGCCTCGCTACGAGTCTCGAGCCAGGGAACCCTTTACTTTGGCCAGTGTGGTTCACAGGGACCTTTACCGGGAGGACAGGGGTCGGCGTGGGGAGCGTTCCTACCGCCACAGTCGTAGCCGGTCTCCACACTCGACGCATTCACGAAATCCCTCTCCTCAGAGACTGGTGAGTCAGGCCACTCGTCCTCCACGCTCCCATAGTGGGTCAGGCTCTCGCAGCCGTTCCTCCAGTTCAGACTCAGTCAGCAGTACCAGCAGCAGTACGAGTGGCAGGTGAGTCACGCTTAATCTTGCTGTCAAGATTTCTACTTACATGCTGTTGTTTACCTTCGTAGTCTCTGGCCTTCTCCATCCAAACTGACTTCTGCACTTGTAAATTCATTAATTAATATTGGACAAAATGTTTCTGTCATTATCTGTGTTTTTAAAAAAAATGCAGTTTCCTCAGCTTACACTGTTATCATCTGCATATGAATTATGCAGCATTTTTCACGCCAACACGAAGCAAACTTGTGCAAGATGTGTGCATTTAATTGCTGTCGCTGGTTAGCATAGGCTCCTTACAGAAGAGCTGACATCCATTTATGTAGAAGCTGTGTTTACTTTGCCTTTGTGCCTGTTTCTTTGCTACTGTATATCTGCATGGACAGGCAGACCTGGTGATATGGCCAAATTTGGACCTTTAGGCTTGTTTTTTCTGTTTAAGACTGTGTCATGTCTAGAGGCTCCGCCCAGCAGGAGATACAATGGGTGGAAAGTGACAATTGGAGAGAATTAAAAAATATATTTCACAGACGCATCATGACAGGGAAGATTACTCTGTGTATGACTCTGCTCCTCCCCCTTTGATATATATAATTTTAAACTTTGGCCTTTTTGTGTTGCTGATAAGAGCCAAAGGAGCCTGGATAATGACCTTTGATACCTTTTGTGACACAGTTGTTTCGTTAAGATTTGACCTGAATTGATTTATTATTGCTGTATGTAAACTGGATTAATTTAAGGCACATTTTATTTCTTCTCAGAAAAGCTTTACACTCCCAGCTATCTTGCCTTCATTAGGGTGGTGCTTATTCTGGTTTCAGTATGCATCCACGTATCACTCCTGTTACATACTTCACTGTAGATGCTAAGCTTATCGTAACAGTATCTTTTGTTTTTAAAGATACATTTGGCAAAATATAGGTCTCCTTTGTCCAAAAAATATCGTAAGTTTAGAAATATAGTAAGGTTTAGGTACTTAGATCTCACACACCTTTAACCTCACCATAGGTAGAATAATTTGCATACAAAAGCTAAGACTGATACCATAATTGCACAGGATATATGGAATTTCAGAGTTTCTCGGTATGCTGTGCATGTATTTTGTGATCTCTCCTGTTTTGTGCACTGCTGTGTGTTACTATATTTGTTGCAATTGCATTTTCATCCAAGTTTTTAAAAACTCACGAGAGCGTAAGAGTGATGTACATCAAATGAAGACGAATCCTGCCGTTTTACGCATGTCCGCCCTTGAGGATTTACTCCACTGCATAAATAAACAAACTGGAGAGGGGTTAATGGCATCACCTTTGGACACAGCAGAGTCCACAGCATTTAACGACATGTAGCGACACATGTGGTTTGATGAGGAAGTGCTATGGGGAAATTTCAGGAGACGGCTGCTATATTTTTCTCACTGCCTACCTCTGTGTATGGGTAATGGCTCCCCCCCTCCGTGAGATCCAGTTGGAACTGGAAATTTCTGGCCAGTGCTGGCTGCCTGCCCACTCCCACAGGCCAGGCTCCGTCAGCAGCACTTCCGGGAGTGTCTGAGCACAGGAGGAGAAAGTGAGAAGGAAACAAACAGCAGAGGGCCTAGAAAGCTGAGACAGACATGGGAATCATTTGAAATAAAAGGTGCATGAGGCGGCCATGAATTTGCGACTCATGTACAAACCTTTTTGTACTGATAACCCGATGCAGCTTCTAAATATGAAAGGGGGAGGAAAGGGGTGTGTTTTTTCTCATTATTTGAGAGGCATTGCAATTTTTTTTTAAACAGTAGAAAGACCCATCCACAGTGCGTTCCATGCCCTTTGATGCAAAGTGCAAATCTGTATATACAGTATTTAATCTGAAATGTGCAGATAAATTATGCATGGTTTTAAAAAGGCAGTGTGTAACCTTTAGTAGTTCCCTTCAGTTTAGGCAGAACCAGCACTTATTTTGGCTCCTTTATTCGAGTCAGCATTTACAGAAATCATATTTTAAACGTTGTTGATTCCACTGGTAATTATAATCTTTCTGGCAGAGCATATAGCACTGCAAAATGAAAACATTTCCTTTTCAGTTTGTTAAACTGTGTTTACTTTATATATATATATATATATATATATATATATATATATA
>JAVDPK010021078.1:16572-33201 GCA_034780415.1 Cichlasoma orientale | reverse complement strand
TGAAAAATCGGCATTTCAAAAAATGTTGCAAACATTTACCAGTACAAAATCCCTGGGAAAACATACATATCACAAACGGCAATTCCACAACTGTACAACAGTATTAAAGAGGACGTACTTAAGGAGATCAGACATTCCATTTTAATCTGCCACTTTGGATATGTGGTCAAAGTCAAATATGGCCCCTTATGTCCAAACAATATTATCGTTAATCGCAATAATTTCTGAGACAATTAATCGATTAGCAAAACTTGTTTGCCTACACACACCCACATGTGCGTGAACAAAGTCAAACACATTATATATGTCTTGAAATAAGAACTCAATTATCAATTAAGTCCAAAATGAAGTAGTAATTAGTATGTACATACTTTATCAAACTTTGGCTATATAGGATTTTTTTTTTTCTGTTAACCCCTTTAATTGCCTTTGGGGTCAAAGCTGCTGCACACTGTGGTCCTTTATTGAAATGTTCAACTGTAGTCACATATATAGGAAGCTTTTATAAAACTGATGAGTTTCTCAGGAGAACAGACCTTGACATGTTTATCTATAAATATATATATATTTATATACTTGGTTTACATAGTAGCAGTAGCAATGTAACGAACCTCCAGTGTAACGTTTTGATGTTGTACTGTCTCTTTAAGAGACCCGGAAACGATTTCCTCTGTGTGTGTTCACAGGTTGCGGGTTCCAGACAGCTTAACCTCCCCCTTGGTAATGACATCCCATCCCGTGATTTTGGCTTTCCGGAGCAGCGTAAGGTGCTGGCCACACCGGGCTCTCCTCAGAGTGGCTTTGGAGGCCTCGGACGTCCGCTGTAGGCACCGGTACTCTACACATATTCGCGGCGGGGTCTCGGGTATGGAGGAGATACTAGCCAGGGTCGTTGCACCTTTACCTTCCTACGAAACGAGAGACAAATCCCCTCCTCCACCCGAAACTAACAGCTTGGAGTTCATGTACTTCTACAAAAGTCTTGATAAGGAAGACAAACTTAATTTCCTTACGAAGCTATCGCAAGACTTCGGGGTGGACCACAAAAGTGTTTCGGAGCTCGCACTGAAGCTGCTGGACACTCAAATTCGGGACTTGGCTACCATTTTGCTAGTTGAAGACAGAGTCCGGTACAGCTTGACTCCCCGTTATAAACAACTGTTCAGTCATATAAGCAGAGTCGAAGGGGGAGTGAAGTTTCTGGTGGATCTCCGAGCGGATGTGCTCGAAATAATATCATCCAAAGCTAGCGAGAGCCCGCACATCAGGGTAATACACTTTGTTTACACTTTCTACGGGTGCTCGCGTGACTCAAGCTCAAGAAGTGCCTTTCGCATTTGTGTGTTTGATACTGCATGTGATATAACTTAAGAGCGTCACCAGTAGGTTGAGTATAGCCGTCTGCACAGTTACCCCTCACACAGAGACATAAACTGGAACCTGCGTACCCCCCCGCTCGGTTCATATTTCATCACGAGTTTTATGCAATGAACCTTTGCCCCAGTTCACTTCTCTTACCAACCAAATGTAATTAATTGGTAATTCTTAGTGCATGATTATTTAGCAAATTGATCTGCTAGAGACTGTTTTGGACAAAATACTGTCAAGCTCAATTTCAGGGCTTTCTTCATACTTTCTGCATGTTCTGCATGGGCAGCTCAGCTTGTAGTGCTTGATCAGAGCTGTCTTCCACTGTTGCTGGAAAGCTCTTGTGTTAAAAAAACCTCTTTAATACTGTTTAATTCTATAGATGAATAAGAGCTAGTCTGCTGTAGCTACAAAGGGAAAGAACTGAATATTAATCAGGCATGTAATGAATATTTTGAACACATCCTTTGAAGACATAGTGAAAATAGACTTTAAAGAAAAGGCAGTGGAAAGAAACCCTTAAAGTTCCCATTACATGGATCTCATGTTCTTTGCCCACTTGTAATGGCACATTTCTGGCAATATATTTAACAGTAAAGGCAGTCTTTCATACCTCATTATTCAGTCATCAAAATACTCACACTCTTCAGTTCACATTGGAGTGTAGCAGTGCTTGTGCACACTGTGGGGTAACAGTGGAATATTCAGGTGGGTTTTCTCAGTAGGTGTCGTCTATGCACTTAGTTTGAGAATACATATGAACACTATAGGGGATATTTTTTTTATCTAATGCCCTAAATCGCCCTTGCTTTCCTTTTTGCTTATTTCTGATCAGATGTGAAAAAGAAAATATTGAAATTTACCAAGTTGCTGAAACTAGGGAATGTTTGGCATTTACAGTTACATTTTTCCTTCAAACTATAACAATAATTATATTTTAGTATTAAAAAGATCAAAGAACTCACACATACCAGTGGATTATCCATTACAGAGACACAAAAATTATTTTGGTAATTACCCAATTTTCTTATTACATTTTATTTATTTATTTATTTATTTATTTCATTGTTTATGTGGCAGTTCCTGCAGCAGCAATATCTAGTACCAGCTAAAAGTTTGGACACACCTTCTAATTCAGTGGTTTTTCATTATTTAAAAAGTGTCTGCATTGTAGATTAATACTGAAGTCATCCAAACTATGAAGAAAGACATATGGAATTATTTAGTAAACAAAAAAGCGGTAAACAAACCAGAATATGTTTTAGATTTTAGATTCTTCAAAGTAGGCATCTCTTGCTTAGATGACAGCTTTGCACACTCTTGGCATTTTCTCAATCAGCTTTATGAGGCAGTCATCTGGAATGGCTTTCAGTTAACAGCTGTGCCCTTTTAATGTGTTTGAGACCATTATTTGTTTTGTGAAGAGGTGGAGCTGGTATACAGTGAATATCCCTATTTGAGTAATGTTCTAATCCATATTATGGCAAGAACGACTCAGCTAAGTAAAGAAAAACAACAGTCCATCATTACTTTAAAAAATGAAGGTCAGTCATTCCGAAAAATTTCAAGAACTTTGAAAGTCTCCTCAAGTGCAGTCGCAAAGAGCAAATGTTATGATGAAACTGGCTCTCATCAGGACCACCCCAGGAAAGGAAGACCAAGAGTTCCCTCTGTTGCACAGGACCAGTTCATCAGAGTTACCAGCCTCAGAAACCACAAGTTCACAGTACCCCAGATAAGAGCCCACCTAAATGCTTCACAGAGTTCAAGTAGCACACACATCTCAGCACCAGCTGCTGCAAAGAAGCCACTTCTAAGGAAGAACAGCAAGAGGAAGAGAATGGCTTGGGCCAAGGAACACAAGGAATCAACATTAGACCAGTGGAAATCTGTCCTTTGGTCTGATGAGTCCAAATTTGAGATTTTTGGTTCCAAACGCCATGTCTTTGCAAGATGCATGAAATTCCTACATGTGATTACCTCATGAAGCTGATTGAGAGAAGCCAAGCGTGAGCAAAGCTGTAATCAAAGCAAAATGTTCCTACTTTGAAGAATCTAAAATCTAAAACATATTCTGGTTTGATTAACACTTTTAAGTTTACTGCATGATTCCTTATGTGTTCCTTCATAGTCTGGACTTCAGTATTAATTTACAATGTAGGGAGAAAAAAAACATTGAGGGAGAAGGTGTGTCCAAACGTTTGACTTTCAGAATGAATTTTTTCTTGGTTTCATGTCAGCCGTCACTCTGACCTGCATGCCTGCCGTATCTTAAAGTTGGACCCGTACTGATTAGATGTGAAAGTAGAGTTATAAATAACCCACTGGTGTTATATAAGCATGCACTAGTAGTTTGTACAATCATGTTATGTCCAAATTGCTTAAACCCCGCTCCAAAGACAGCATGTCAACTGAGAGAATTAACTGGATTTTGAAAAGTATATGCTCATTTTGCGTTGCGTCACCTCTTCTGAGGAGACTAATTGTTGTTTTGAAATCCAAATGATTTGAAGAAATAGATTGTCTTTATGTCACCTTTCTGTTGTTCTAAAACATGCATATATCTTTCAGCAGTAATGGGATCTTTACAGATGTGGATATTATCCATGCCATGGGCACCAGTGCCCTTCCATATCATTACATGCTGGCTTTTGAACTGTGCGCTGATCACTCTCGTCTTTTAGCCCGGAGGATGCAAAGTCCATGATTTCCAAAAAGAATGAACAATGTCAGACCGTAGGACAGATACCAAAATTGCTTCAGTCCCTCTTAAAGAAGCTTTGGTCCAGAATCAATTTCTTTGGTAGAGTTTGAACCTGTTTTTGTAGTCAGCCATCATGACAATTTGTTGTAGGTTTGTGGCCCTGGTTTTATCCCTTATATTCAGAGGTTCACTGCTGTTATGTGCCATACATGATGGAATCCACACATTCTTTGCAATTTTACACGGAGAAAGGTTATTCTTAAATAACTGAACTGTTTGCCTGCACAGTCATTCACAGAGTGTTAGAATTCTCCCCATTTTTACTTGTGAAAAATGGTTTTTCTGGGATGCTATTTTAACCCAATAATGGTCCAACAGCACTTTTTTTTTTTTTTAAGATACAGAGTAACAGTGTGCTCAGCTTTAAATCTTTGAAGGCATACAAGGTGCCGTTTTAAATAAGTCTAAATGAGAAAGAAAGTACTGGAACTTTGTGAGAATACTAGACTATATTTATTAAAGGGCTAAAAGACAGATGCCTTTCAGCAAAAAGCCATCGAGGGTGCCAGTATTTTCTTTCTCTTCTCTTTTTCTTTAAGCATTAAACATCTTTTCAGTCTTTTGTTCTCTCTGTCCCAACAGGTTCTTTTCAATTCGTGTTGCTGGCATCAAATTCAAAATGAGCAAATGCTTAAAATAAATCTCAGTCTGAACATTTGATACAGCCAGAATCAAAGTAAAAAAAGCCTTTTTGTACTGAAAAAACACATTATTATTATTATTATGTGGCGGTCTAATCAAAAGCAAACCTTTCCTCTGTTTGAGTCGTGTTTTCTCAAACATCCTACATAAAAAGGAAGCTGCTGATCTGTAAAATTCTTATGCTGAGATACATTAATCATGATTAGAAAACTGCCATCAAAAGCTGTTATAGTTAAAATTTCATTCATTATGAAACAGCTGTTTAATGAAAGCTTGCTGTAGTGGTCTTGGTGTTCAGCTTTTATGTTTTGGTTTGAAAACGCACCGAAAGTGTGTGAGCCTTTGACCTTGCAATCATGTGTTTTCAAGTGTTAAGTGCTACTGCCTAATATGTTTTTCGAAGACCCTGACTGCACTATTCCTGCTGTGAGGTGGTTCAGATGCATTTAATCTCAATAACCGAGGCCCACTGAGAGCTTTTGTAGCTCAAAAAGGTCTGAGCTGCCAACAGAGCACTGACTTCTACTCAGCACTGTCCACCTTGGTCTTGCTGGTTCCCAGTAATCTTTGCTTGTTGTTTTTGCCTGCATTGATTGAGCTAAAAAAAGAGAAAAGGTCACAGCCAACGTGAAGCTTTTAGTACCTGTATTGAAGGTATGTGCATACCAAGGGAGGGAAAACCTTGCAATCAAAATATGATAATGAATGTAGAACTACAGCATAAAAGAGAGGAAAATTATACACTTTTTATACATGTACCCAAGGCTGCAATCACCGTGGTTCTTATAAGGATATCACTTTGAATTCCATGCTAGATTAGTCTCTCTTGGTTCTGCATATTGACTTTTGATGTTCCCTCTCACCTTTTTACTTTTGGCTCCTTTTCATTTGTGTTCATCTGTTCACAAACTGTGCAACTGAAAGGCGTTAAGATAAGTCAAGGATGTCATTTTAGCTGGCTCCCTGGGATTGCACGTATCACTGTGACTATTTTTTCCCCTTAGACAGACAGGCTTACAAATGGCATGCACCCTGCTGGAGCAAAGGTGCTGGCAGACTCTCGCTGACCTTTGAAACACTTGGACAGTCAGCGGTCATCTGGCCTCGTGCAGACAGATCATTCCTTCTAGGCACTGCAGGCTCAATCACTGTATAACACAAAATAACTCCAGCTCAAGGTAGAGAGGGTTCTTGTAGCAGAGGCACTATCACCTCACAGCATCGGTGCCTAGCTGCATTGATACAGCTCCAGTGTCAAAAAGTGTTGCTTCATTTTCTTTTTAATGGGGTGCAGGATTTTCTTTTTTACGCCTTCCCCTTCTTTCCTCCATCTCTCTCTCTCTCGCTCTCCTAACCCAAGGCCTTGAATGGTGCACCCTTCCATTTCTAAAGACTCCATCTTCTGCTGGGTCAATGGAATACACATTTCCGTTTGACCTCTCTTTTGTGTGGGTGCGAATTGGCTACCCAAGGCAGCAGCTGCTATACCCTCACGGTGTTGTTGATGTGCTGCATTTTCCTCAGAAATGGTGTTCTTATCAGCTATCGTAGATTATTCCACTTCTGGCAGCTTGTGAAGTTTGGGGAACTCATATACGCCATCACATAAGCAGAGATTGAAGTTTTGCTGAACTTTTTTATTATTTTTATTTTAGGGTTACTTTTGATTTGCTCTTTGCTCAACAGAATTTTCTAGTATGAAACCTCTCAACCATAGAGCTGAATAATGCAGGCCCTAATGCATATATGTGGGAATGAATTTCAAACGCTGTTAGTTTTGGATTCGATTACTGCTCATGGAGAATTTCAGCCACTGGCTTTTATACCATGACTGTAGTTGTGCTTGTTTGTATTAGCTTTTATTATGATTGACAAGCTGGCATTAAAGTAAGCCTGAAGAGAAGCCATCCTATGAAACAGCCAATATAAGCTGTATTTATGTGCTTGAGTGTGTGCACCTTCTGAGCTTGTTTGTGTGTTTGCAAGAGATTTGCTTTAAATGAAGTCTGACCTTTGTTGGAGGATAGGCCTGCTTTGAAATGGCAAGTTGCTTATTGAAGTGTCCCTTCCACGCCCATTGCGAGCTCGAACAAATCACTATTCATAATGGGAAAACATTCAAGCTGTATACAGACACCCAAGGGACCACACGGCTAGGCAGTGTCTAAGATACGGCCATGAATTGTTCATCACTACAGACAAACTTTGGCTGCTTCACGGTTACAGTTTGTGAGTTCTTAATAAAGGAGGTCACAGGGTTGTAAAGTCTGCATTTATCCAGTTCTTAATAGGAATATAAAAGCTGCAATTTCTAGACAGTATTTTATTTTCCGCTTCCACTGCTGATACAGTGACCTTCTTTTTCTTATACTATATTTACTTGACAGAGTGGCTGCTCCAAAAGAGAGAGAATGTGGTGAATGTTTCAATTATCAGCCGGATGTGGATTTTTACTTCTAAACTCTCACCTTTTTCTCCCACAGGACCTGAATGGTACGCTGAAGAGCTTGCTGTCTGAGTGGTTCTCTGTAGGCCTGCTGCGACTTGAGAGAATCACCTGGCAGTCCCCCTGCGAGATCCTGCAGAAGATCAGCCAGTAAGGGCATTACCACCACCCATACGGTGTTATTCCTCATCTTTAACTGCAGAATTGCTTTGCAGTCTGTTTTTTATTTTTATTTTTTATTTTATAAGACTTGTAAAAAAATAAAAGCTGTTTACTTATCCCTTCTCCTGTCCAGGTACAGCCTGGTAACCATAGGGACACCAGGCCTGTCCAAAAATATACAGACAGGTGTTACATCTGGTTCATGTATTTCTGTCCCTAATTTTATGGACCACTTTAAGTTTTGAATATGGAGGCTTCTTGGCATTATACAGACAGCAATAAAGCAGTCAAACTAACTGTGCATTCCTCTGCACTCAGCTACAGGCTTTGTGAAATGTTAGCATGTAGCATATTTCTTTAATTCCAAACGAAGGAGCTGGTTGTTTTTTTCCCCTCCATGAAATCAGAATGGCACATGCTGTAAAATAAGACCATATCTAGTGTCTCAACCCTCTATACCAAAAATATTTTTCCCTGTGAAAGGTACATTTCTGGGCCATAGCTCCAGGAGCCCCATTTATTTTTGGATCGTCTCGGGGGCATCCCATATGAAGCTGGAAGTCCAGAGAGTGGGGATGCTTGAGTTTTTAAAAGTTCCTTGCTGTAGACCTCTTTCACAGCAGCCGTTTTGATATGAACGTTTGGTAACACAGGTGTTAATAATTGCTTTAATTAAGGCTTTGGAACTAAATAGTCAGTAATGCCATAGGTAGCGCCCGTGTTTACCTTCTTAATATTTTACCTACTTCGTGTCAGAATAGCGGAAAAAGTTCTTTTGCCAAAACTCCCTTCAACCTTTGTAAGCGAAAACACACTATTTGAAATTCAGTGCCATATATCTAACCTTTGTCTTTGAATGAAAAATGGGAAAATGTGATTCAAAGCTAACTGGCTCGGCACCGCCACAAAAAAAGGCTGCTAATCAAATCCTCCAGTGACAGTTCTTTGAGTCACCTAAATGAGGTGCTGCTTTTGTCTACCTCTGTTTGAACTGAAGGATCCTGTGTTACGAAAATGACACTGAATTTTGAGCTGCAAATCTGGCACTATTATTATTTTAAACTGCAGGTGTGGAACTAATAACATATCAGTGACCAAGGACTTTGAAGCTTTGCAAAATTGAAAACTCAAAGACTAATCGTGAACCTGCCGTCTACCAGGTATGAGGCCGTGCACCCTGTAAGGAACTGGACTGACCTGAAGCGTAGAGTGGGACCATACCGGCGCTGTTATGCCTTCACCCATGCTGCCATGCCAGGGGAGCCCCTGGTTGTACTTCACGTGGCCCTCACTGAAGACATCTCTGATAACATACAGGTCAGAGGCAGTAGGTGCAGGCTGTTGTAATGGTTTGCTTCACTTTATTACACTGTAGAAGTTAGTTACACGTGTGGGAGTTACTGTGTTGGCCCTCCAAGTCCTTTTAACTGCACGTCCCTATGGGAGCAACCTTTACAGTCAGTGCTCACTTCTTTTTGTTTTTGTGTGGGGTAAAGGTGGTTTTGACAACACTGACATCTGAGAATATTTCATAGTGTAAAATTGTGCAATGATAACCACAGTTCTGCCCTGGCAGCTCTCAAATAGTTATAGCAAAAACTTGCTTTGGCAGCAGCTCTGCAGCTAAGAACACTGAAAATGGGTTTACTGCTGGATCAGTAGTGCAGAATTTGTCTTCTTGACTCTAGCCCCCCCCCCCCCCCAAAAAAAGTGTGTTTTTTTTTTCTTCTTCTCTTCAGAGTATTGTCCGTGAGTTTGCCACCCTGGACTCGGAGGAAGACGTGAATAAGATCAATTCAGCCATCTTCTACTCAATCTCTTCAACACAAGCTGGCCTGCAGGGGGTGGAACTGGGCAACGTCCTCATCAAGAGGGTGGTGCGAGAACTGCAGGTGGGTGAAAGTGGGCTGCAGGTGGTAGTGTACAAACCTTGTCAGGGAAACGTTGGTCTAAGGAAGCCCATTAATGCTACAGGTAACATGTTGGAAAGACCATTTACATTTATTTTTATTCATTAATATTTACTGACAAGAACCACAGTGTTTACAAAGCCTTGGCTCAGTTTTTATGGACAAAACTGTATTTACAGCAATGCAACTATTAGAACTTAGATTGTCTTTGAGGATATGAACTAATTATTTTAAAATGCCTCAGTGTCCCCATTGATGGGATGAGAGTAGGGCATTTTATTATTCTACTAATTAAAACGCCAGCGTCAGTGTAACATACTGACGGCATTCCCGATGTCTTAATGAAAGAGAAGCAGCGAGGTTAAGTAAACATCTGTTATCTAAATACAATAACCAGAATGTAGCCAGGCATATCAGTGAAACTTCTGAACCATTCCATCCCATTATAGCTAGATAATAATGCCTTATCATAACAGCACACATAACACAGTTGCTAACTTCTACCAAGCTCCTCCCCTTCTTCACAGTGTTGAAATATGAAAAGGGGATTTTGTCTTCAGGTGTTGTCCACCTGGCAAATTATTATTAAAGTAAGAAATATAGCTGTGACCTATTTTCTAGTTTACATCTTTTTTTTTTTAATTCTCAGTGCTGAATCATAAATCTCCCACTTGTTTTAGTGTCTTCTTCTAAAACACATGAATGGATGTATACATCAACAGAGAAATGCTCAGCAGACAGGCAGTGCTAAACTCTCATCCATCCCTCTCAATAAGCACAGAAGAGTCCTTCATGTTGGAACACTCTAGCTAGCACTTGTTAAATGATTGGAACACTGAATGGAACATCAAAAGCCACTCTCATCAGCGGATGGGAAATAGCTTTTGATAGCGTCGCCTCATAAAGAAAAATCAGGTTTAAAGTGTTTCCATTTTATTTATCCATTTCATATAACGTGACTGTTTTGATGTCTGCGAGTGGTTTACTTATTGTCATTGTTATTAATGGAAACATATGGTTGAGTGAACTCCGCAAATACGGCTTTGTGTTTTCTGCTTCTGCAATAAGGCTTTTCGTGTCGCACGTCAGCAAATACGTTGTATTGTGTTGTTTTGTAGAAGCCTTAAAGATGGGGAGTCTGTATTTATCAAGAGCGTTGCAAAAATTATACTTTAATAAAGTTTTTTTTTTTTTTTAAAAAGTAAAGGAACAAAAGAAAAGGTTCCAAGCAGCAGCTGAAAATGAAGGAAAATAAATAGTGGTGCAACACAGGACATGAACCTCATTCTCTTTCTCCTCCTATGACTTGCACCATTACAGTTCTTCCTCCTAATGTAGACTTTGTCTTCTTTTTATCTGCAAAGAGAAAGCAGCTTAACAGTCACGAGACATGAATACAGCTAAAGTAGACTTTAGATTCTTAGTTTGTGTTTGGGGTTCAATGGATTTTTGAACCGTTATTGAGAAACAAATTCAAAGTTAAAATCTGTCTCATATTTGGTACCCTTCATCTCCCCTTGACCACTTCCACTGCTGATGCTAGTTATAAGTTGCTACCTGGAAGTTCGTGTCTGAGTCATGTGCATGTGGAATGCAGGCACTGCTTGAGGTCAGAAGTGCAACCAGAGCCGTGCTTGTTGGCTCCATGTGATTTTTTTTCCCTGCTCCTTGAAGGGAAATCTAAATTGAACGGTCATTGTTCTGTTCTGACAGACTGCAGGATACGCAGCGATCATGACAGATGTGAAAGTGACCTGTACAGGATTTCCTTTGAGCAATCTTAAACACAGAAACTGCATTGGAATCATTCCAGAGTTGCACAAAACAGCAACCGTGAAGAAATTTCAATTGACACAATTTAAATGAGGGACTAACTGCTTGTGTCTTTTGCACCACTGTAGCTGGTGCTTTGCCATCTTTGTAATGCAGAAATAACAACTACTTCTCATGCCCTTTTTTTCTACTTTAAAAACACAGAACAGTAAGAAATCAAAGATTATTAGAAAGAAGGATTGAATGTTAGCCTTCAGGTCATGTAGATATGTTAACCAAATGAAACGGCATTTCAACACCAAAAAAGTAGCTTCAAATTCAAAAGCATCACTACTGTTCCAAAATATTTTATTATAAACGCATATTTCATTTAGACAAATATATGTTGTTGGTGGATGTAGGCATAACCTACATTACCATAGTAACATGTCCCTAGTCATTGCATATGTGACACAATTATGGGGCATTTTTTTCTCCAAGAAAACTGTCCATCATATACTATTTTTAAAAGAACAGTCATTATTATCCCTTTAAGTAATGGCTGGATGTGATGAGATATAATGGCCAAACATGGGCATTAACGATGCTGATTGCATGGTAGTAGCATTTGTGAGTGTAACACATAAATCAGCTTTCTTAGTTTCAAAGGATTACGCTATTAGTCTGTTTACTAATTGTCCATTCATCCATATTATTATAATAATAGTTATATAGTTATAATTAATTTAAATACCTGATAAGTATTTAATCTCAAAGTATCTTCATTTTGCATAACTTCCACTGGAGTCAAAAGCAGAGAGGATCTCCAGCACTGCCCTCCTAAGCTAATTTAAGCTTTTAGCTTTAGCTGCCTTAGCTTTAGGGATTTTATGCTCAATCATGATAATATCAACTGCTTCATATACTGAAGACTTTATAAATTAAATCTATAAAAATGTATTTAATAAGTGATTTAAAAGAAGGCATGGATTCGGCAATCCTTATCTCCTCGGGCAGATCGTCCCAAAGCTGAGTAGCCCTGTTGGCAAAAGCACAGCTGGATTTAAGCCTCTGTCTTAAAATAGCCAGAAAAGCCCCCACCTGAGGAGCTGAAGGCTGCAAACTGGCTATTATGGGGTTAATATTTCTGCCACATAGCCTGGGGCCAGACCTAAATGTGTTTTAGAGGTGCTAAGCAAAATCTCAAAATGAAAACTTACGGTGGCCAGTGGAGAGAAGCCAGGGTGAGGTTTTGTAATGCTTTCTCCTAAAACTAGTAAGAAACCTTACTGCTGCATTCAGGATCTTTGGTTTATAGCAGAAAAGAGAAATAAAAGAAAATACTAATTGCATGAATGACTGTTCAGGGCAGAGTGTGAAAGCACTGGTTTAATTTTGGAGATGGTCTTTTCAACATTATCTGTTCACTAAAATTCTAAATTTGTATCATATTAATTTTTTGTAGTAAAAGCATTGCCAGCAAATTATATTCATGCTATGCTTTAGCATATAGTGATATTTCAGGGAGGCATAAAATAGTCTTCTGTTTGACTTTTAAACCTTTTCTGGACAGTTTTATTGAAAGCACCTAATGAATGCACATTTTTCACGAGTGGGAATTGTACCCATGACCCCGACGGAGTAACCGCAGTGCTTTCCTTCAGAGGCTAAACAAAGCCGGACTGTAGTTTGCAGAGGTTTCTCACAGGACTCCAGCTTTTGTAAAGGTGAAGAGGAGAGCAGCACAGCACAGAGGGAGCACTTTGATGATGGATAGATGATAGAGGGGAAAAGAAAAGGTCACAGTTGTGATTTAAGGTAAAGAGGACGCCTTGCTTGTCTTTGTAGATTGGACCCTGGAGCACAGTTCTGGCACCACTCCATCTTTCCTTCAGTATCCTGTCCTCACGGTTTCTTTTTCCACCTCATTTGTGTCCTGATTTCGACCACCTTCCTTTTCTGTAAACACTGCCCACTCCTGACAGACAGTAGTTAAAAGAAGAGGTTGAAATAAGGAAGGCAAGATCATGGCATAGTGGAGCGAGAAGACGCACAAAGGCAAAGGCAGCAGGACGTTGAAAGTGAGAAGTTTGGATTTTTAAATAAAAGGGGCTGAGGGGGTTGAGATGAGGGGGGGCAGTGTTGCAGAACAAGGCACACAGACAGCGACGTGTCCCTCCAGGGTTTGTCTGACACTTCCACTTTCATCGGCAGCCTTTCACTTCTCTGCCTGCCACATTTGTTCCATCACTTATCAACCTAGACGCCAAAGTACGAAGATGGGCCGGGAAGGGGAGGTGGAGTATTTTTGTGAAAGCAGAGAGGTAGAGGGGTGGAGGAGAACTTGTAAGATGACTGGTTTGTGTGTGGGCAGACAAGATGAGACAGAAACACATGAGGGAGGCTGTTGTGAAAAAAGGGAAAAGGTGCAAGGGACAGAGGAGGTGGATAGAATAAGAGGGAGGTAAGGACAGAGAGGGTCATCCATCTCCATCAGTAGGGCAGGATCATGAAGCAGTGGAGCTGATTTGTAGTGCTGTCCCTCTCTGAGGAACTGAAGGCCCGGGCAGTAGCCTAGGAACAAACAAGAATTTTTTTTTTTTTTTTTTTTTTTGTGGGGTTTTTGATGGTGATGTGAGTGCTCATCACCCTTTTTTCCACAGCTGCCAAACTGGTGAACTTTACATTCTAGTAAAGATCAGATCTGTGCTGCCTCTCATGTGGTCTCTTTATACCATTACTTTGTTTTCTCATACTTGGCGTTCCTAGTTTGGGCTTTTTTCTGTGTGTTTTATGCTCTTCGCGCTGGTTAGGACAGGTAGAAGCAGTTTTGCAGCTTTCACTGCATTGATACAGAGGCTCATATATGCTGTATTTTTTTTTAAAAGAGGGGAATATAAAATAACTTTTTTTAACCTTAAATGCACAGACCTTTTCCAAACATTCACGCAAACAAGGGTTGGAAAATGCTTTCTTCTAAAAGGTTTTAGTCTTTAAAGTTTCCTAAGAAATACATTTCTGCACATCTTGATCAATTTAATTATGAATATTTTTTTTCTTATTTCTGCACAGTATTCAATTCAATTTTATTTAGCACCAAATCACAACAAACGGTCGCCTCAAACAGTGCTTTATATTGTAAGGTAAAGAGAAAACCCGACAGTCAATACGACCCCCCTATGAGCAAGCACTTGGAGACAGTGGGAAGGAAAAACACCCTTTTAACAGGAAGAAACCTCCAGCAGAACCAGGCTCAGGGAGGGGCAGTCATCTACCGCGACCGGTTGGGGCTGAGGGGAGAGAGACAGGACAAAAGACACACCATGGAAGAGATAATGATTAAATGGAGAGTGGGGTATAAACAGAGTAAAAAGAGGTGAATGAAAAGAAACACTCAGTGCATCATGGGAACCCTCCAGCAGCCTAAGTTTATTGCAGCGTAATTAAGGGAGAGTTCAGGGTCACCTGATCCAGCCCCAACTATAAGCTTTATCAAAAAGGAAAGTTTTAAGCCTAACCTTAAAAATAGAGAGGTTGTCTGTCTCCCGAATCCAAACTGGGAGCTGGTTCCACAGAAGAGGGGTCTGAAAGCTGAAGGCTCTGCCTCCCAGTCTACTCTTAAGTATCCTAGGAACCACAAGTAACCCAGCAGTCTGTCTAGTGTGTGTGTGTGTGTACGAGTTAGATCTGCTTCTGAAATATCTGACTAATAGCTTGGCATAAAATATTCATTTTTCCTTTCAGGATCTGTTAAAATCTTTATTTTTATTGTCAGTGTAATGCTCCTAAATCCATTAGAACAGAAGCCTTTTTGACACAAGCAATAGTGGGTGGAATATGAGGGATTTGAATACCTAAAGAATTAAATTAGCCTGGATGTAAATTGGTCTGTCTCTCTGGGTTAGCCCTGCGACAGGCTGGCGACCTGTGCAGGGTGTACCCTGCCTCTCGCACTATGACAGCTGGGATAGACTCCAGCCCCCCGTGACCCTGAAAAGGATGAGAAGGAATGGATGGATGGATGGAAATTGGTCCTGGGTATAACCTCTCTGCTTCTCTCCTGTCTTCCAGAGTGAGTTCCCTCACTTGGCCCAGTTCTCCAGCCTGTCACCCATTCCAGGCTTCTCTCCTTGGCTGCAAGGTCTGCTCAGCCAGTACAGGAAGGAGGGCCGGGTCTTTGATCTCCTCTCTGAGGAGGAGTGGAAGGAGATAGAACATGCCACCGATTCAACTCCCGGGTCCCCAACCGTTGACTCCCTTCGCAAGCTCATCAGCACTAATGAGTGGATGCGTTCAGAGAGACTGTCCGTGGTCCTGGAGCCTGTTCTGATGCGTCTCTGCGCCTGGTACCTGTACGGGGAGAAGCGGCGAGGCTATGCTCTCAACCCAGTGGCCAACTTCCACCTGCAGAATGGCGCTACGATGTGGCGGCTCAACTGGCGTGCCGACACCAGCCCCAGGGGTGTGGCAAACTCCTGCGGCATCATGGTGAACTATCGTTACTTCCTGAACGAGACATCAAAGAACAGCGCTCTTTACCTTCAGAATAAGGTCATCACAGTGTCCGAGCAGGTGCTCGGGTTTGTGTCCCAATTTCAGAAGGCCAGCAAACTGTGATTAAGAGGTGGGGATACACTCACTTATTCTTTTGTTCAGCTGGTTAGGTTGCACCTGGCATTAATTATATATTTGAGAGATATTACTTTAAAATTTGTCCTTGATATTTGGCATGCATTTACCAAATATCCAAAAATCAGCAGCTTCAGAAGCACCACTGAGTGGATGTTAGTTGATATTATGTTTTGAATTGAAATTAGAACATTTCTCACATGACGTAACTCCCCCCATCTGCTGTTTGCCTCATTAGATTTCTGGCCAAAGCTGTTTGATACTGTGTAAGTGATTCCCAGGACAGACTGCAGCTAATGAAGCACGAGGCATCTATCAATGCCATAGCATGTTCTTGGATAACACTCCGTGTAAAGCACGAGCAATGAGGGAGTGCAGCTACTAGAATAAATGATGTTTGGATTCTTTCATTTGGATGAACTGTGTCGTTGCAAATATGTCAAAAGAATGGGGGCAGAAATGGATTTGGTCTTTTATTCCTTCTGCGGTTGGGTTTATCTACACCTGCTGCTTATTCTCACTAAAGCTCTACACACAAAGACGTGAAATCACAGACTGGAAATATTGTTTCATATTAAATAACTCTAAACAAAATTGAATTTTTTTTGTGCGTCTGTTGTAACTGCTTATATTTTACACTTGACTGTAGTCGCTTTAACCCAGTGGGCTGGACCCTGTTGATACCTCCATTCAGGTGATTTTTTTTTCTTCTTTAACACACACACACACACACACACACTTACATATGACCAGCCTCTCGAGGGAGCCATCGCTGATGTTCTAACTGCTCTGTACAGGTGCCAAGCAGGGCTCATATCAGCCCACACCCCATTGTTGTGAAATAATATATCACAGCAAGTTGACTGTGAAATTACATTTTATCTCTCCAAGGAGCCAAACTTTCTTTTCATTTTTTTTCAGGCTCTCTCCCCCCCCCCCCCGGGGGGGGGGTGTTG
>JAVDPK010021078.1:0-16562 GCA_034780415.1 Cichlasoma orientale | reverse complement strand
TAATGAAGTGAGAAATAAAGTTAAAGTAAATGGCTAGATTGATGGTGTTCGGTTGTGTTGGGGGGGGGGGGGGCGGATAAGGAAGCATAAAAAGGACAGTTGTTTAAAGGATGCCCTTGAGAGAGAGAAAGTGTCTCTGGAGGTATTGGTGGCAGTAGAAGACCCATACGTCTCTGTGCAGATGTGGGGACGCAGCACCATCCCGCTGTCTCACAATAGAAGCAGATGGACGTGGTGGTTGCTATGGAAACAACAGCGACATACTACATACTTGACGCTGGAAGAGAAGGCTTTTTTTGAGTCACCTTTGCCCTGGAGTTGCCAGTGGTCCTGCGCATGGAAGAGTTTGGGTTTCAAGTCCACTAGCTTTTAATTATGAGCTCTTTGATATCTTATAGAAGTGACTTTTAGTAGTCAGCCAGGTATTTCCCCTTGGACTAAGAAGACAAATTGCTCACATGGCGAGCAGCTACAGCTCTGAAACCTGATTTGTGGACACGCTGGGCGCCTCTAAATGAAATGATACAAACCTCCTCAGTGGAGGATATTTAGAGGACGAGTCAATCAATGCCGCGAGCCTATCTGAAGGCTTCTAATTGTTTGAAGGGGAGACAATACAGGTAAATGGGGGTAAAAAAGAAGCTAATAGCTATCACAATAAAACCCCAGAAGCTCATTTCTTACATTAGGATAATTATTTTTGGATTCTAAGTTTATATTTAATTATGCATACGAGGCATTATAACTGTAAATATGCACTAATTTGCATGCTTTTCCAGAACAGAAACTCTGGGTGAATACTGAATAAAGTCAAGCTGAAAATTGTTGTTTCAGCTTGTTGACATTAGAGTCAAAGGTTTTACAGACGGGGTTCTGAATATACTTTTTTTTTTTAAAGGTAATGGGTTTGCGCTTACATTCTGATTATGGTGTTTATAGAGTGCTTTTCAACCACTCAGTGCTTCATACCTAAAGCCACATTTACCCATTCACACAGACATTCTTGACATGCAGCCTGGAGGATTCCAGGATCAAATGACTGACCTTCTGTTTAGTGGACACTCCTTGAGTCAAAGCAGCAGCCTTACTCCAAAAATCCAGAACTGCAGTTAACAAACAGAAAAAAAAGTCCATTTGTGCCATGTTCTTGGCAATAAAATGTTCTATAAATGAAGGCTTGTTTCTACTACCCTTCCAAAAACGAACCAATCTGTATGAAAAATATGTTGTCTGTAGTGTTTGCCATTAAAGTTAAATAAACTGTAAAACGCAGTAAAAATTCCACTTATGCGTCAAACAGTGTGGCAGGTTAAAATGAATCTAATTAAACTATTATTATTATTAAAGATATTGTAACAAAGCCAGAGGATGATATTATTAAAGACGTGTGAGCAAATGGCAGTAATTGCTATTGGATTTCCAGGTTACAACTTCTTGAAGCCAAACATATCTCAAAGTATTCTGGTCACTCCTCATTGGTGCACTGTGTGTGTGTGTGTGTGTGTGCGCTCATACCAGTCTTGATATTTGTCTAATCAGATTGCAGTTTTGTCACATTTCCAGCCCTGTGCATGTTGATAATGGATTCACAGCCAAGTTCAATATTGTGCTGCTCCGTTGTCTGACACATCTTAGAGCCAATGCTCTCCCTCCCAAAAAGCAGCAGAGAACCTAATTACAATTGATTACAAAACTGTCTGCTGTGGAAAGTCATGCCTCATCTAAAAATAATTCAGTAATTCAGAAGATCCTTTTATTTTTTTTTCTCTTTCCTAGATGTTAAGTGTGTGTGTGCACGGCAGTGGGGCATTTCATTCCTTGTTCCTCGTTCGGAGGAAATTGCCTTACAAATGAAGCTAATCCATTTTTTACACATCACAGTGACCAGAAAAGTCAGAGAGTGGTGGCTGTGGTATTTTCACGTTTTAATTCATTCTGATAAGGTCTGAGATTTAAAAGCCTTTTGTCCTTCTCTGTGCGGGGAGTAAAAAGGGACAGCAGAGGGAATAAGTGCCGGGGCGTAACACTTTTAAAACTCTGATATGTCGTACTTTATTTTAAATTAGCTTAAAAATAAATAGTGGTTTATGACTTTGAAAGGGTGTTAATCAGTCTCTTCAAAACATCAAAACACTGCGTTGCAGCTTTCTTCTCCAAATGCTATGATTTCATTTCCTTTCACTGAAGTGCTTGATTAATTAAATGTTATAGACTATAGAGTATAAACATTGGCACGCAACACAAACAAATCCGTTCCAACTCGGTGTAGTCCAATATTTGTTGTGCTTGCTGTGCCACAGTGGAAAACATGCAAAAATGCCAAGTAAGATTCAATCCACTAGTGACATCCTCAAAGGTAATTACAGAAGAGAAAATGCCATAAAAGAGAAGAAAATGCTCAAGTAATTACTTTTTTGAAACACAAACATGATGGAATTTTTTTTTTAACCTTCCACACAGGCTGCCATTATGTTCTTGGAAGCGCTGAAATATTGGCCCACACACATGAACTTTTACCTGAGTGCTGATAAACAGTTAAATTGCAGCCAGGAAAATCTGCTGCGCACAAAGCTTCGAGAAGCGGAAAACCTTTCGCTAAAACACATTACAGGTCGTATTTTTTAAGCACCGAGCACTCAAAACTCATTTAATGTGCCGTCCCATGACTGTTTGGATTTGTTTTGACTCGCTTTGAATGACAGTGGCACAACAGCAGCCCGCCAAATGTCATCAGATTTCACGAAATTTCGATCACCTTTTTCAAAACGAGATATTTAAAACCAGCAATAAGAACACTGTTTAAAGAGCACAGACAAAAGTCTTTGTGCTCATGCAGCACTTCATTGTTCATACCAGCACCCTGCTGAGACCGTTGTTTATTTACCCCAAAAAAGGCAGTGTTTTCTTTTTCTTTTTTTTTGTATGTGCTTTTGAAGTTTATCTGCTCACTTTGAAAGATGTATCCTCTGGAATTTTATAGAGTGTACCGTTTTATTGCAACACTCACTCCTGACATTTGAGGGAAATCAATGCATCTCGCTTTTTGGGCTTGAGTCGCTTTTTTTTTTTTTATGATGAAGGCTCGTGCACACATGCTCTAAATGTCATTGTGTGGTCTATTCACTGCAGCATTTGCAGGTATGTGATGATGTGGAGAAAAGTGGGATTTTCAGTTGATACTGAGCTGACTTCACCTGCAGGCCACTGACTTTCCTGTGCATGTGTTCGAGTGTGTGCAGGGAGGGAGGGTTCATCCAAGTGTGTTAATCCATTCTTCCTGGTTGCTGTCCCTGGCCCTCCTTCATGCTTCTCACCTCACATCATCACCATTCTCTTCCTTCCCCACCCCCTGGTAACCCGACCCTGCACCCACAGCCCATCCAATCCCTTGGTCCGTCTTCAAAGGACTTCACGGTTTTACGAGCAATCAGGACACACACGTACACGCGCTGTCATCATGTGCGTAGCCGCACACTCTGGAGGGGGGGATACACAGTGCCTTCTGAATCTGCCAATATTTTGCACGATGTAACCTTTAGAGGGCAGCAGAGTTTCACTTAGAGTGAGTTGCGCTTATAGTTTGAACAGCACTGCTGTGATGTGTTTGCTGGCCAAACACCTTCATTCCCTCCCTTTTATAATTTACCATACTCTCTTCCATATCAACTTCTTACATACCTCCCTTTCTCTCTCTTCCTTTCCTTTAAATTCATCCCAGCCACTTCTCCTCTGCCCCAGTTGTAGAGTGGATTGGAGATTGACAGATGTGCTATATCTGGTTATAAGCTGTAATTAAAACTCATTTGCCTTGCTGATGGCATTTTCCACCCCCCTTCATTCATAGCAATTAGTTGGTATTAGTTGACCTGACGTCTTGTATCAGATTGAGTTATTGAAGGAAAAAGAGGTAAACAGGCAGAGGTAGCAGTGGCATCACCCTAGGGTGACAGCCACTTTATGCTCTGATACAGTTGCCAGACAGATTGAAATGAGTGTGAAAACTTCCCCCTTTCTTCCTCCCTCCCTCCCACACACACACACACACGCACACCCACCCTTAAAGAGACATCCTCTAGGTGCCTCACTGACTCAAAGAGTTGAACATATTCCAGAAATATTATGTAAGATAATGCATATGCATACAACACACATGTACACACTAGGCTCTGTTACAGATTCCATTGATCGGGTAAACAGTCCTTAAAAGGCGTGCTCACCTCTGTTCCATCGTCCTCTCTTCTTTTGCCCTCGATAGCTGAGCCACCTGGAAAAACCTGGAAACACGTTTCCGTCTCTCACATTGCTGATTTAAATTGCCTCCCGCTGCGCATGGGCCAGATTTCTCAAACTTTTGACAGTTGCGAAGCAAACCAGATGTTGAGATATGTAATCGGAGCAGATGTTCTGACTATTTTATCTGCGCTCCCCCAATCTTTCAGCAATGTTTAAGTACTGACAAAGCAAAATCATGGAACCAGGGGAAGACATACAGGAACTGCAACCCTGAACAATAGCTCTCGCAACTGTCAGTAGCAACAACGACCCTATTTATAATTAGGGTCTTATATGTTTGGACACTAACATAGTGTCCAAACATATTTACCTTACAGGTGTATGATGAATGTGCACACTTCATGAAAGTGCAAACCTTCAGCATTTTGCATTAAAGGAATTAAAGGCACTTTTAGCCCTGTTTTAAGGGCCTGAAATGCACTTTAACAGTTTACCTAAAACCTGTTTTTTTGGACAAGTGTGGGCTTTTGGGCAGGTGTCTTCAGTGTACAGATTCTGACACAAAAGATGATGCAAAATAAACCCAAGAGATTTTGAAAGAAAAGTAGTGGAATACTCTTCAGTGGCTGAGTCGGCTTTTGTTTGTGCCGTTACATTTGAGCCACTGAAAACAGGGGACTAATTAAAACAGTGGCTTCACTTCTGTAGTGGTTAATGCAATATTTTCATTCAGCCTTTCAACTTAAAGCCAAGGATCAAAACTTTTTTTTTTTTTTTTGCACAATTCCACCAGATTTGGGCAGACAACTCTACAGGGTACCTTTATTTTGAAAAGGTAGGAGTTGTGAATAGATTTCATTGAGCACGGCAGTGGCAGGTGCATCCTCATCTTCATTCTCAACTGGTCAGTTCATTAAGGCTTGACTATTTCGTGACACAGGAAATCCATCATGGTGAACTTTTTCATTGCCTTCATTTTTGTCCAACTTGTATTATCATTTGCAAGAATGCAAATCACTTAAACTTTCTGATGATTAACGCTTCCATGAGGAAAGTTTCTCCTTAATCTGCCTGCTGCCAAGACAAAGAGGATACTTAATAGGGAAGATTCATGCTTTCAGTAGGAAGAATATCCGCACGTGCCCCTCCCTCCATACATCCACTGCCATCATGAAAATCTACCCTCCTAAAGTCACAGCAAGGCCAATTAACCTCCCTCATTGCCACTGCTACAAGCCTTCCTCTCCCAAGGAAATAACGACATAGGAAACCGGATGGAGGAGTGGCTGAGTTGTGGGTGAGGGTGAGGGGTGTCGATGGGTGGCAATGTAGTAGAGGGAAGGAATAAATTAGCGGAATGAAAAATAAGAAAATGCAATTTATCACACCATTGTCGGCTTCCTCTCTCCTATTGCAAATAGAGTATGAATTCACAAGGCGAGGCTTGCGTGTAAGCCCAGCTGCTGCATCTGTTTAAATGAGACTCACAGCTTCATGAAGTGAGACTTCGTATCCTCTCAATATGCAGCTCTGCAACCACTGTGCATGTCTTGATGAAGGGAGGCAGACGTGGAGGCAAGTCAAGATGGAGAGGGTGCAGTACGAGCTGATGTGTGGGAGAGAAAAAGAGTAAACCAATTTTTGAAGTGCAGAGGAGGGCTATAGCCTTAATGGGTTGCAGGGATGCACGCAGCGACTATAAAAGACAAACCGTGTTGACAGGAAAAGCCAGACTCATTATTCAGTTTGTCTGTGAGAAAAAGTAGGATGAAAAGTCTCACAGTCACTGCATATGTTTTCCATTTTATCAGATAAAGAACAATTTTGAAGCTACAGACAGCAATTTATTAGGAATGCTAGTATCTCATGCTATTATAGATTTTTTTTTAAAACCTTCGTACTGCGCATGAATGATGCACCTGACAGCTTTTCATAAAATATTAATTACTTTTGCTTTATAAATGAGAACAAAATTGACTCTTATGAATATGGGAAAAAGAAATAAATATTCAAGAGGTTTTTCTCATATCATTTAATGGAATTCCGGTGGTTTTTACATATAAAGATCTCTGGGAGTAATTATGTGAAAGCAGTTGTATAATCTCTGAAGAAGAAGTACTTTATCAAGTCTGAGGAAATAACCATGATCATATCATCTGAGTTATCTGGGTTGGAGGCTTTATAGAAGGCTTGCCAAAAATGATCTTGTAGTTTGAAAAATGCAAATATTAATGCAAGAAAAATCAGTTATATTAATGAAAAATGCCGGATTAAAAGGTAACGTGTGATTACGGCTCCTGTTGCAATGCTGAAATTGTTGGATGAACTATCTCAGCAATTTTATAAACACATTCATGGCTCTCACATGATGAATCCAGGTGACTTTGTCTTTTTTTTTTAATATCCATAATTCAGATTTTTCAGGATATTATCTCAAGTCGGGTAACTTACTAACTCAAACTTCTGAGAAGTGAACTTAAAATTGAGATAATAACTTGGAATTTCAAAAAAATTCCAAGCTCTGCCAATGAGGAAGCTGGGATTTTTTTTTTTCCAGTGGCAGAAATAAGCTTCTACAGGACCCAGTTCCAGGATGCATGAAGATAAATCCAAGTCCAAAAAGGGAATCCAGACATTCAAAGACACCAGGGAGACCAGAACATCAGGAAGTAGCATTGGTAACATAACAAAGCAACACAGGCACCACAACTAAGTAAAATGCGGCACTATACGCACACACACGGAGGACTGATTACTCATGAAAACAAAAAGGGAGAGGAACACAGTTTCACACAACTAAGAACGGGTAAAATCAATCATGGAGTCAGGAAGACCGACAGGAAGCAAAATTAATGAAGGACAGGAAAGAAAACAACCTTCAAAGTAAAACAGGCGATAAGAGACTGACAGACGTGAATACTAACACTTAACAATATGACAGAGACGAGGGAGCACAGAGGAACCGAGGGGTAAACACAGAGCGAAGACACAGGGACGCACAAACAGAAACACTAGAGAGAACGCTGCAAAAACTGACATCACAAAACACAAGATATCACAAAATTAAACTTATCACTAGAACTACGACTTGCAATAGACTAGAATAAATAAAGGTAACAAAACAGGAATTGGAAAGATAGAATAACCACAAAAATGTAAACTTTAAACACTGGAAATCAGGAACAAACCCTAACCTCAAACTAAGAATTCAAAACAGTAATCATGGAAGAAGGATGGGTCCATATCCTTCACAGACTTAAATGTAACTAGATAAATACAAAAAAATCATAAAAAATACTTTGTCAGGAATCCTTTTCAGAGTTCACTGCCTTTACTGCAGCTCTGTCCGGCTGCGATTTGTTTACGGGCCTTTCTACCTTTAATTTTATCTTCAGCAGGTTGAGATCAAGTGATTAACTTGGGAAATGCAAACTATTCAACTTTCTGCTTTTCAAAGTCTCCTGGATTGGTTTCACAGTATGTTTTGTACCCATGCACTGCACTGCCTCCACTGCTTCATACAGGTGATGTTGCACACTTCATATCATAAGCTGTTCCAAGCCTTTTCCTTACTGTCTGCCGCTTGCCTTTCTGGTACAGGCTGCTTTATTCTATCCAACGAATGCTGTTCCAGAGACGGTCTGGCTTTCTTAGGTGTAGTATTTTAGCAAACTCTAATCTGGCCTTTCTGTTCTCAAGACTCCTCATCAGTTTGCACCTTGAGGTAAACCCTCTATATTTGTTCCCTCTGTGGACTCGGATAATGGCTGGATTTTGTTAAGGTGTTTTTCTTTGCCATGGAAGGGATCTTGTAATCGTCCATCACTGTCTTTTATAGTTGTCCAGGCCTTTTTATGTTGCTGAGCTCACCAGTGTGTTCTTTTTTTTTGTTGTCAGAATGTACTAGGCTGTTGATTTGACCACTTGTAATGTTCCTTCTGTCTCTCTGATGGATTTAGTTTGCTTTTGCAGCACTGAGAGCAGCTACCAAATGCAAATGCCACATTTGGACCGAACTCAAGATTTTTATTTTTTTTTACCAGCTCAGTTTAAATGAAGAAAAAAAAAATAAAGAAATAGCGTAGACGAGTAGCCTGTTAAAAAACCTCTTTTGAGTAAATATTCAAAAGTTATTGCAATATTTTGGTTCAACCTTTCAAATCAAAGTTGAAGTTGTGCACTTATATTCACCATATAACTGTAAACTGAATATGTTTTGGTAACCAACTGAAATAAAAACGTGCTGTATATTTACCTAACTGGAGTTTTCATGGCCTAAACCTAGATTGATTTTGTGAAAGAGCTGTTGATGTTGCACAGTTCTGATTGGCATGTCTGCTAGAATAGAACCGCCATGTTTCTGGGGATCATATTGCCATATTTGTAGTTGTGTATATTCACTATCAGTTGGCTCATATTATTTTAGCTATGCTGATCAGTTTCACTCACAAAGTTTATCGTTTATGAAGAACAGCAAATTGCACGGGGTTGACTTCTTCAACCCAGGTACAATGTCTGAAATAATCACTGGCGTAAAAGAGCAGCTTTGAGACATGGTAAAGCAGTTCTGTTTTAACCATGTCTCAAAGCTGCTCTGTTGGATGCTGATGAGTTCAATGAACTTATTGTCATGTTCGAGAAACCAGTTTGAGATTATTCGAGCTTTGTGACATGGTATGTTATTAAGCATAAAGAAATCGATAAGGTCAGCAACAATACTCAGGTAGGCTGTGGCATTCAATAGATGCTCAGTTGGTACTAAGGGGCCCAAAGTGTGCCAAAAAAAAAGTAATGTACAATGTATATATGTAAAATGTAAAAGTAAAAAATATCCCCCACACCATTACACCATCACCACACCATTACACCATCACCACACCATTACACCATCACCACCCATTACACCATCACCACACCATTACACCACCATCGGCAGACTGACCTGTCGATACAAGGCAGGATGGATTCATGCTTTCATGCTGTTTGTACCAAATTCTGACTCTACCATCCAAAGAACGTGCTCTTCAACTGATCTCCTCATTTTATTTTTGTTGTATTTTTGTGGATTTTCTTTAGTTTTTGTCAAGTACTGATGAATACTTCTGTGGGGAGAAGAGTTTACTCAAGAGACGAGCTTTTTTTCATTGAAATGCAGCAAATCTGGAAGATACCACCCTATTCCAGCTGAGATAAAGAGGCGTTTTCGGCAGTTGACGTGATGGCGCAAAGGTGAAGGCTTGGAAGTGGACATATAAACCCCTTTTTGCCAACATTTATCATGGGATGTGGCAACTCTCTGCCCAACCAAGTGATGAGCTGGAGATATTGGTGAAGACTCATTCTCATGTGTTTTCCTGAAACATGCTTGAACCAAAACATCTCATACTCTAATGTGGATCTACTTGGTTTCACTCACATATGGTCAAAGGTCAGGGTCTGGCTTTAGTTGTGAACCAGAGATGGTGTAATCGTGCACACATCACTGCCAAGGAGAAGATGTTGATTATTGGCAGGTGGTATGCAACCATATACTGTACCAAGAGAATTCAGTCATATCATAACAATACTTGTGTACATTCAACCCAAGGCAACAGTGAACTTCTCCATGAAACTGTTGCTAGGATACAGACTAAACATCCACAGGCACTCTTTATAATTTCAGGAGACTTCAATCATGTTTCTCTCTCCTTCCCCCCGACTGGATTCACACAGTTTGTTGAGTGTCCTACCAGAGAAAACAAAACTCTGGATCTGCTGCACGCCAGTGTCAAAGAAGCTTACCGAGCTACTGTCTTGTCACCACTCGGTATATAAGACCACAACTTGGTTTTTCTGCAGACGTGTTACAAACCCTGTGTGCAAAGACAACCTGCAACTAAAACCACAGTCAGGTGGGACTGCTTTGAATGTATAGATTGGAATACGCTGCTGGAAAGAGATGAGAACAGTATGGACGCTGACAGACAGGTGGATTGTTTTACTGAATACATCAGCTTCTGTAGAGATACAGTCATACCTACAAAAACTGTTTCACAATAACAAACCCTGGATCACAAGTGACATAAAGGCAATCCTCAACCAGAAAAGGCAGCTTTCAGAGACGGTGATAAAGAACGACTCAAACAGGTGCGACGTGACCTGAAGAAGAGACTGAAAATGGCAAAAGTGGAATGCAAAAAAGAAGATGGAAAGGAATCGAAAACACAGCAACATTTGTGAGCTGTGGAGTAGAATCAATACCATCTCTGGCTACAAGAAAAAGAAATGACAGCCACTTATGGGTGATGTGGAAAGAGCTGATGAACTCAATCAGATCGTCAACAGATTCAGTTCTGCGGTCACACCCACTTCCACTGCTGCTCTTCAGTCTCATTCTCCTTATCATCCTCAACATGTGGACATCTCTTCTCCTCCACAAGTGTGCTTCTCCACCACAGCTAACCCATCTCCTTGCATCCCTAATGTGGTAGAGAGATAAAAAAAAAAATCATTTGTACCCACGGCCATTAGGCTGTTCAATTCTCATACAAATAACAGATGAGCTATGTCAGACATACGAATTTCCCTCTGGTATCAACAGTCTTCTATTGTCCAATTTTGGTGAATTGTAGCCTCAGTTTCCTCTTCTTAGCTGAGAGGAGTGGAACCTGATGTGGCCTTCTGCTGCTGTAGCCAATCTGCTTCAAAGTTCAATGTGTTTTGTGCTCATAGATGCTCTTCTGCATGTATTGGCTGTAACAAGTGGTTATTATATGTCTGATGAAAGACGGGAGGTATTATGTGAACACCCATGGTATACGGGCGGGTGCCCAGATGGTGTCCAAAAAAACGAGAACCGTTTGGCCTACACTTACCAAACTTCATGGGTTGATGGCTTATGACCAAACAAGGTTGTCAAGGCCACTGTTGCTACAATCCTACAAATATTGGTATGTACTTTTCTTGCACATACAAATTGAATGATTTTTTTTAAAAATTAAAAAAAAAAAAGACAACTGTTTTGCATCTTTATAAGTTTTAGTTCTTTATATCTCAATAAGTTCCATCCATTCTCTTCCGCTTATCCTGTTCAGGGTCGCGGGAGGGCTGGAGCCTATCTCAGCCGTCACAGGGCGAGAGGCAGGGTACATCCCGTAAGGGTCGCCAGCCTGTCGCAGGGCTAACACTCAATAAGCTATTTCAGTAAATAAATAACTACATCTATAATGACCATTTTCTAACATTTTTCAATAGCGTTTGAAAATGCTAGGCCTCCTCACCGCTGCATTGAAGATGTGAGATGTGATTTCCGTTGGTTTTGTTGTGAAACGAGGTTCACCAGTGCAGACAGAGCTAGCCACAGCCATCACTGGGTTCCATCAGTACAGACAAGATGCGTCAGTGACCGGAAATAAAAGGCTAACTTATGGCATGATACTACGCAGCAAAATACCTGTGAATACAGTGACTGTATCTTACAACACCTGAAATGATTCTGACTGAAGTATTCAACACCAAAGTCGTATTTGTGTACAAGCCACCATCTACAAATATTTCAGTGTTGCTCAAAGAACTGACAGTAATCCATGAAGAACATCTGCAAGGTAGAAATACTATTCTCTTTGGAGACTTCAGTGTGGACTTCAGCAAGCACTCACAGCAGCAGCTAACCCCTCCAGAACACAGCTATCGACATCAGCTCAGTGAGCCTACAGCGGGCAGCCAATCAACAATAGACTCGATCTCCACCAACATGGCTGCTGTGCGGACTGAAGAACTTGAGGTGTACTTCTCACAAACCCATCAGGCCTGGGATGTAAAACATTTGGTGAGATTTAATATAGATTAAAACCACAGAATTATTTTCATTTGTTGACATTGCACTTTACTAGTTCACCATATCAAAATAATATGCACTGCTCAACCTTTGGAGGTCAAGGTCAAAGGTCAAGCTCATATGGTTAAATCCTTGTTAAGTTTTTTCATGCCCACTTCACTTCATGATGGTTTGAAGGATTTTGATGGAACCTCACGTGATTATTCTCCATATCAAGACATAAAGGTCAAAAGCCAAGGTCACATAATTATTAAATCTTAGTTTCTCATGTGACAACAAACAGAGAATTGCAGCTCACTGGATGTTTTCTCTTTCTTAGCCCAGTCACTGTAAACCTTAGACAGGTTGTGAGGTGCTGCGTGAACAAACAGACAGATCATAATACCTGTTTTGGGTTCAGGAGCAGGCTATTGGTACATGTTGGCCCCCATCTTTCCTTTTGTTAAATAATGTTTTTCTTAAAAATAAATCTTAAATAACAAAGGAAAACACATGTGCACGCAATAGCAGTGAGTGGCTTTCCTGAAGCTATAGTATTTGTTAAGAATGGAGAACGGCCAAAAATCCTGAAGACAAACACTTTGTAGTTGTAGTAACAGATTTAAAGACATGAAGCCACAAGTGCGGTTGATGTGTTCAATTATTATAACATCAGCAGAAATGAAAGTCCCACTGAAACTCTTGTAATAGTAAGTACACTATTCCCCAGAAGGCATAACTCAGAAAGATATTGGGAGGTTGATGTGATCTATTACTCCTCATTTGTCCTTTCTTCTCTTTTTTCTTTCCCTTTCTTTCATCAGCACAAACACCCTCTTCCTCACTATTTTCACTCCATTTCAGCCTTTCTCCTTTATTCCCCTCATTGTTTCACATACTGCAGTCAGTAAGGCCACTTCAGGTGACCAATGACCAAAGCAATTGATCAGCATGAAGTCAGGCTTTACACTTAATGAAATCCTTCTCTGTGCTCAGATGAGCACTCCCACACACAAACATACACAAATACAGACATATGGACACTGCGTGTTGGTGGGAACTTTGTTAAATTAGTGAAAGTAGGGAGAATGAGAGAAAGGCAGATGGATTCAGCGGAACATATTCATGTGCTGCACTCTAGAACACATGAATACGTTCATCGTCAAGCATCTGCTACTTTTTCTTCTTGACTTTTCGCCCCCCGGCTGTCTCGCTGTGCCTCTCTGCTTGTTTTTGTATGTAGCACTTATAAATGATTTAAAGAAACTTTTGATTTGTAGGGCGTTCCGATACTCAGGTACATCTTGAGTAACTGACACGCTGACAAGATTCTTTCATAAAAAACGTAATCGTATGCATTTCTCAGAGTGCTTCATGAAGGATCGCAATGAAAGGCGGCTAATATTTCAAACTATTAATGAGAGGCTGATGCACATGAGCTCAAGAGGGAACTCTTAAAACCTTTGTCGCTTTAAAGAAATACAACTACGAGAGGGAAGGAAACACTGGCACAGTGCTGGATGGACATGATTAATGCAACTTCACTTTAATTCAGCAATGCACTTCATGAATGAGCGCTACAGTATGCATTTTAAAATGCTGCACGTATTGCGCTGGTATTGCAGCATACAGCAGCGACAATAAAAACACACTATATATATAGTATCTCAGTCCTGACTGGTATATGTTAATTTCTACTCGACGTCAACAAATAGTTTTTTGCACTCCACTCACTTCTATTATTAAGTTACTTAGCTGCTTTGCATCATATGGAGAGCTACAAACATGAGCTGATTCAACCTGAACTATAACTTTGCTTTTACCTGTGTGGGGGAAAAATGGAAATGCACTTCACTATATTTTTATAATCTTAAAATAATTCTCTAATGTGACTACCCCTGATCAAGATAAATCTGCTGAAGAGACCATCTTCCTCCAGAAAGAATGCACCTGTAGCTACCACCCAGTCACACTATGATAATTGAAAATCTAAGTTTAAAATTTAAGGTGAACGTTGGCGCTAATTAAATGAACTTCAAATCTGTGCAGGTGGAGAATTTCAAAGACAAGAGCTGGAGGCTTCAGTTTCCAGTAGGGGTCCCCTGCTGAGTTCTAATATGCAGCTAAGGCAGGTGAGGGCTGCAGCACATTTAGGCTTCTACATACCTTCATGGGGAAAAGCAATCAGATCTTTAATGATTTAAAAGTACCATTACAAGAAAATGAAAATACACGATGCACTGCATCCTGTTTGAAGCAGCAAAACTGCTGATGTATTAGCTGCAAAGAAGCGGGGGGTGGAGTTATTTATATACAATTTATATACAAAGAGGCTGGGAAGTCCAGTGCTTCCCATCCCAAGCCATGACTTAATATTTAAGGTTTTATATCTTCAAAACTCATTGTTTAATTTAAAATGTACACTGCTCTAAATAAATAAAGAAAAACAAGGAACACATTTCTTTTTAAAATTTAGCATCAAGTCATTTAAACTAGAAGGGCAACAATGAGACAACCCCAAAACAGGAATGGTTTTACAGGTGCAGGCCACTGACATTTTTTCCTCATCAACTTTTCTGATTTTTTCCCCATTATTTTTGCATTTGGCTAGGGTCAGTGTCACTACTGGCAGCACGAGATGATACCTGGACCCTACAGAGGTTGCACAGGTAGTCCAACTCCTTCAGGATGGCACATCAATACATGGCATTGCCTGAAGGTTTGCTGTCTCCTAGCACAGTCTCAAGAGCATGGAGGAGATTCAAGAGACGGGCAGTTACTCTAGGAGAGCTGGGCAATGCCGTAGAAGGTCCTTAACCCATCAGCAGGACCGTATCTGCTCCTTTGCGCAAGGAGGAACAGGATGAGCACTGCCAGAGCTACAAAATGACCTCCAGCAGGCCGCTGGTGTGAATGTGTCTGACCAAACAATCATAAACAGGCTTGGGAATGAGAAGAGTATAAGAGTGAGCCAGGAAATAAAGAGGCTGAGCATTATAAAAGAAAGAAAACAGACTGGACTCAGATTCACTGCTGAGCTTCAGTTTATGTTCTTTATTCAGTAATTTGCTTCTCTGCCTTTTTTTTATTTATAGGAACAGGCTGAATAATAGTCAAGAAACATCTTAAAGTATAGTAGATCTGATTGGTAAGAGTTGTAGTTTCCCCTTTAGATATAGATGCCACTTGTGACTCAACCCTTTGTTAAAGACTGGGACAGGTTGCCCAATATGGCAGATACTAATATCAGGGACTCGTTATTTTTATTGTGCTAGATTAGTAATTAATGTTTACACAGATAGTCAAATTGGAAGAGGTGGTGGAATTGCAGCAGCACTGTTAAACTGTGACTAACACAGCATTGATTTGCAGTTTGGTGTCTTAGATCCAAAACCATAGTAACAATAAAGGTAACCCTGACGCTCAGTCATGTCAAGCACATTCTTTTATTTTGTTTCTACACCAGTGCAGCCCACTGGAAAGCCAATCAACCTACTGCCAAAAACCTACCGGCCATGGTGACCCTTGTGAAAAAGGAAACAGCCAAAAGTAAAAAGCTAGTGCGTAACGCAAACACACACTTACTTTTGCAAATATGAGTTTATAGAGTCAGAGGTCATTTTTTAAAATTTATTTATTTTTACATCTGGTCCAACTATGTTCACGTCCCCGAAATCAGACAAAACTCCAAGTGTTTCGAAGGTTTGGGTGAGCACTAGCAATAAAAAAACCCGCTCTCCGGCTACACAACAGCAGCACTGTACAGTGCGCAAATGAACTGAAGTGAATCGGAACCATCTATTTGATGTTTTTAGCCTGAAATAGAAATAGTAAAATAATCGCATAGAACCATCTCACTGACATTAACAGTCACCCCCAATGTGGGAAGCACTGGCAGCTACTCTGGTAGATTTGGAAGATGTACTAGAACTTAAGAGTTCATGTATTCTTATTTTTTTTTATTTATTTTATTTGAGTTTTGACAACCACGCTCTTGCTTACAGTAAAGCAGTACAGTTCTCCCAGCAGTGTGTCACGAATGTCTCTCTGACCCTAACCTGGACAGACAGAAACTTCAGGTGGCCTGATAATCCACTGCTGTCAGAGAGGTGTCAAATTATTTTTGAGACACCTGCCACACACACTCACCGCATTAGAAATCACAGCAGTGCTCCAAAAAAAAAAAAAAAAAAAAAAGGAAGAAAAAGAAAAAAGTTTTGAAACGTTTCTGCCGTATCTCGTGTCCTCAGAATACCATTAGAGATGTAATGCACATTTATTTTCCTTAACCCTAACCTAAAATCTTAATCCAAAACCTAAAACCTTAATCTAAATTTAAACCAAGTCTTCATCACAAACCCGACCTTGTAAACAGATTTATATCCCCTCAATGTGAATAATATAAACAAACACAAACACATAGTACCTTTTTAGCCATGAGACTTTTTTTCTCTCAGTTTTCTAACACACACACACACACACACACACACACACACACACACACACACACACACACACACACACACACACACAC
>JAVDPK010021030.1:0-33235 GCA_034780415.1 Cichlasoma orientale | reverse complement strand
CACACACACACACACACACACACACACACACACACACACACACACACACACACACACACACACACACACACTCACAAAAGAGCTAATGATGTATTAAAAGAATACCAGCTGACGGGTATCTCAACCTGTAGCTGATTACACAAATGGTATTTCAGGTTCCTACCTGTTCCAACTACATGACCAGGGTACCTGTCAAGACTTTTTTTTCTGAGGCCCATAAAAAGCAGAAGAAAGAAAAAGAAAACTATAAACCACTGGAATTACTAGTTACAAGAAAACCACACTGGAGCAAGGGTCACAGACACTCTGATAAAGGACAAGGTAGACAGCAGCTATATAGTGTATGTGTACAGAAAGGCAACTGGGGAGATCACAGAAGACGAGACAAGGGAAACGAAACTAAAAGCAAAGCACAAGGAACACTAAGGGTGTGTCCCAATTCAGTGGCTGCATCCTTCTAAGGCCACATTTTAAGACTGATTACATCATAGCCAGGCGACAAAGGCTGTCCCAATTTGTAGGCGCCTCCAAATGCGGCACACAAATGCAGCCTAATTTTCCCCAGATTTTAAGGACAGGTCAGGTATATCCTTCGTGGTGCAGCCTACCCCATGATTCATTGTGGGCTGAAGCCTGTTGCAGGAATGGTGGAGGAGAGCAGCTGAAAATTTTGAAATATTACTGTTTCCGTGACACAAAATAAACTTTTACAATGATTTTAGGTGAGAATGTAGATGTGTAAACCTTAAATATCTGCTCAGTTTATCAAGATATTGCTTAATTGCTAAATTGCTGTGAGATTTTCAGAGATGTTCACTCCTGCTGGTCTAACAGCCAGCTCGCCAAGCCAGCTGATCGGGCAGTCAAGGCTCACGGTACCTGAAGAGATTGTATTACCATCCACAGATACTCTCTGGATGGCATTACCTCCAGTAACACTGTGAGGAATCTTGAACTAGGTCATTTTTGACCAGGATATGTCCTTCAATGCACATATTAAACACATATGTAGGACTGCATTTTTGCATTTGCTCAGTATAAAATAAGAAACATCCTGTCTCAGAGTGATGCTGAAAAGCTAATTCATGCATTTATTACTTCTAGGCTTCAGCTGATCCAAAATGCTGCAGTGAGTACTGACATGGACTACAAAGAGAGAGCATATTTATCTCATATTGGCTTATCACCCCAATAGAGCACTTCGCTCGCAGACTGCTTGCTTGCTTGTGGTTCCTAGGATACTCACGAGTAGAATGGGAGGCAGAGCCTTCAGCTTTCAGGCCCCTCTTCTGTGGAACCAGCTCTCAATTAGGATTCGAGAGACAGACACCCTCTCCACTTTTAAGATTAAGCTTAAAACTTACCTTTTTGATCAAGCTTATAGTTAGAGTTGGATCAGGTGAGCCTGAACCCTCCCTTAGTTATGCTGCAATAGAACTAGGCTGCTGGGTGGGGGTGGGGTCCCATGATGCACTGAGCATTTCTTTTTCCTTCACCTCTTTACTCTGTTTATACTTCACTCTGTATTTAATGTATTTAATCATTAGTTATTATTAATCTCTGGCTCTCTTCCACAGCATATCTTTTGTCCTGCCTCCCTCCCCTCAGCCCTAAGATGACTGCCCCTCCCGGAGCCTGGTTCTGCCAGAGGTTTCTTCCTGTTAAAAGGGAGATTTTCTTTCCCGTTGTCACCAAGTGCTTGCTCATAGCAGGTTGTTTTGATTGTTGGGTTTTCTGTGTAATTTTTGTATGTTCTTTACCTTACAATATGACATGCCTTGTGGCGACTGTTGTGATTTGGCACCATATATGTCACATAAATGCTGTGGTAAGCAGGCAGAGGATCCCAAAGCAGGACTCGAGAGACGAAAGCCAAACTTAAATTTCAACTTTTATTAGCTAACAATATAGAACATAAACAGGGCTGGTCGGGAGCCAGCAGCACAAAATACTAAACTCACTAGAACAGGAAAATAAATGAACAGGAGAGCACACAGCAGGAAGAACCCAAGGGTAAAAATGCAGACAATATAAACACATAAAGGTAATGAGACAAGCAGGAACAGCTGGGAAGGGCAGGTGCACAGAATGACACTGAGACAAGGGGAAGCAAAACTGAACACAACACAAAGGGACCAGGCGAGTAAGAAAATAAAACAGGAAGTGAATAAAGAGGAACACAGAAATGCAGACTTGGCCCATGAGGAGGCAGGTACACTGAGGTAAGCAAAACTCAGATTTGCAGTTCAAAAAGTCCAACCTAAAACGCTGACTCAGCAGACCCACGATCATGACAATATAAATAAAACTGAATTGAACTGAATATCATTCACTCAGATATATCTAACGGTTAATGTTTGGTTTAGTTCAGTGTTTCATTTGTTCTTGAGTAAATCGGTTTGGCTGAGATTAAAGTTAAGCTTCATAACTGGATAGTTTTATTTGACTTTAATGTCTCATTGGAGAGCTGTCAGTATATTTGGAAATGAATCATTTGCTCATCTTTATTACTTGATGATGACGCTGCAGTTCCTCAACGATTAAATAAATAAACAAACAAACAAACAAACATTTTTTAACACCACAGCTGTGCTTCGCACTGTCCTGGTGACTCAGATATGAAGGCTTTCCTGGTCTTCCTAGGCCATGGCCTAGGTAGACGGGGGAGGCCACGGTCTTAGAAAGATGCAGCCCCTGAATTGGGATACACCCTAACTCTGAAGATTAAACAGGAAGTGAAATAAGTAAATGGGGAAAACACAGACATATGAATGAATTTTAAACAGGTCCCTTCAACATCGTAATCCAGAAAAATTGTAGTTTGTGACAGTAAAGCATGACTAAACTTTACAGGCACACATCTTCCCTCTGCTTGGTTCACTGATTGAGGAAAAAAATCCTAAACCTCTGGAGACTACTTTGTTTTGAGGTGGGAAAATGTACTTTTAGTCGGGACTTGAAGTCTGAAATTGACAGTGATGTGTTGTTAAACCGATAGCTATAAGTATAGGTATAGTTATAGGTATAATTATAGGTATAGGTACAGGTGTAGAAGAATGAGCTGCTGCAGCCATTGATGCCATCTTCAATTCTGCTTTTCTGCTGTGGGTGTTCTGATTTATAATTACAATACATAAGTAAGTAATCTTCAGTTATAGGTCTGTATATTTTAATCAGATCAGATTAGTCTACTATTTCAAAGTCTCACTGACAGTTTTCTGGCTTTCATTTCAAATTACTAATGCAGTTTTTCTCCATTCAGATTTTGGGTGTTTGTTTGGCATCCTTACACATTTCTGTCATCCATGTCACTGTCTCACAGCTGATTGTTTGGACAAAAATCCATGATCACCAGAAAGTAGATTTGCCACCTTGTCGTGACTCATAAACGAATGATCCAATGCTTACAGTGCTGTTATAACTGAATGTATGGAAGAAAGCTTACTGAAAATCTGTTTCCCTACAGTCAAAATGTGTGGCAAAATGGGTAATAGTTAAGTTAGTCCTAAACACAAAATGTGTTCATTTCACAATAAAGTCTGAACTTGTGGGATGCCTGTTTTTTTTTAGGTGCCTTCTTAGGACGCGACTCCTTATTCTGGCAACATACCAAATTGAAATGGAGATTGAAAACATGGGGTTGACACTGGGAAGAAGTCTGTTTTAATCTCAGCTTTGATGCGTCCTTAGAAATAATTCTTTATTTCTCGGGAGCTCTGCTGAAGGGATGATACACCGTTCTTCCAAAATATATACCCTCATTTGGTATTTTGATGATGGCAAATTTATTAGTTTTGCACATATAAAGTCAATGTCCTTAACACATAAATAATAGTTTCTTAACAAAGAAAATCTCTATAAAAATTAATTAGCACCATCTCAACCAGCTCAAACGTGAAAACATACCATGTTTATCAACAGCTATAATTCTACATAAGAACACATTTACCACTGTGATAAAGGTGAGTAATTTTATTTTGGATACTTGTGTTTTTGAAAATATTTCTATATTTTACTTGAGTTTTGAATGCAGGACTTTTACTTGTAATTAAAGGGTTTTTTTGTATTTCACTGTCTTTATGCATGTAGAAAATAACAGCACGTCATTTTCAATTTTGTTAAACATAATTATTTTTTCTCCCATTAACCCGAAGGCTGGAGCTACTGTTACATCATCATTGACGACACTAATCCTAACTCACTGCTATCAGAATGGATCATTTTTGGCTTTTAAAAATTGTTTGAAGTCTTGGCAATCAGAGGACTGACATTAAAAAATATATATTTTTAATCTTTTTATCTTAGTACAAGACATGCAATGTTAAGGTCAGACTTAACCCTGTGGTCACTCCAGAGAGTGACTAAATGTTCACTACATAAAGTCTGATGATAAATGAATACTTTTGAAAGTGTGCGCTTACGCAGGACTTTTAATGTAGAAAAAAATGAGTGAAGGACAAATAGGAAATGCGTACAAGAAAACTATGGAGTCAAGGAAAGTCCTATAATTAAAATTTAACTCGTATTTTGTGTAATAGAAAACATTTGTTGTATTTGGAGAAGTTAGCACATAAATGTCAGTGTGGAGCTTCAGGATGCAGCTCCACACTGACATGGCTGCTAAATAATTAACACAAATACACTAAGATGTACTTATCACAATAATTAATTTCCAATATTCGTTCCCCTTTTACTTAGTGTATACGTTTAACCACAGCCATCTGTGAGGTGATTAACTTCAATCGAGATTGATTTGCTCTGTTTTATTCAACTCCTTGATACAGGCACTTTTAATATTAATTCTCTTGCTCATCATCTTTTCATTTAGAAAAATACCAGAAGATTAAGTACAATTTCAATAATGAAAAGACAATTTAAATGTTATTTAGTGCTGGTAGGCCTGGAATAAATTGTGTTGGGCAAGCAGGCCTTGGAAGAAATTGTTCCAACAAAACAATTATTCCTGGTCTTTCAGTGAACAAACACGGACAGAGACGTCTTCATTACAAAGAGTTAACCATACAGAATCTATCTGATTCAGCCATGAAAGCAGCTGTTACAGGAGATTCCGGAAAAAAAGAAATGACGTTTGATTTATTTGCTTACACAGGTTACAAACAGCAGGCCTAACATTAGCAAAATTATCTAAATATTGTGGAGCAGGCTCTTGGCACGGTGAAATTCGTTAAAGATAATTCAGTCGGACATACTGACACTAAAACCCCCCGCTGAGGAAGCTGTATAGGAATTATTTTTTGACCTTTTATAGTTTCATTCACGGCGTTAATCCTTGTCAACTCCATTAGTTTGGCCTGTCTTTGACTAAATGAAGCTCTGGTTGATCTAAACTGGTTTGGTCAGTGCTCAGCTCCTTCCAACATGTGTGGTCCAGCAGCTCCCCGGTTTAACCCTTTCACTGGCGGCGTGTACTGCGGCTCCGACAAGAAGGCTGTAATTTCTTTTTCACTCGCGTTGACAAGAGGAAACAAAATCTGCTCCAGCGGGTTAATAACTCTGCAGCATTAAACGTGCCGATGCTGGCTGTGGAATGCACTTCAGGAAACGACAAAGAGTAGGCAGAAGAATCGAATCCCGACGTTGCTTTAGCATTCCATTCCGCCGGAAAACATAGTCCCTCAGCAGTACACAGTTCACTTTGGCATGTTGCTATGGTTACGATCTCCTATACGTCCGTACCTAAGCGAGAATGTACACAACGCGGACTGATATGTTTTTTGGCAGTTTGGTCCTGCTAGGTTCACGTTGTGTTCAAGTAATTTTGGATTAGCCTAATTGTGGAAATTAAACGCCAATAATAAAGAGCGGCTTATGTTTGGTGGAAGTTTACTGTTACTTTGTTTCAGAGCAGTGTTGAGCCAATCATGAACAGAGATTAATGACAGTACCCTATCACGTATTTGGCCATTTTACTATTAAAATAGTTTTATTTTCTGCTATGAAATGTGTCCTTTTCTGATTATACCCGCCATTATTCCTCTTCTGTGAATGAAAGTGTAGCCTATTGCCAAATAACCAAGTGCAAAGCTAAGAGTAACATTATTTCTTTGTAGATCTTTTTTCAAAAATACACAAATCTGCATAAATCTTAATACAAATTTTTCCTCTGTTCTGCTGAGAAATATTTGCCAAGAGTGATGGAAGCCTGGCGATGGAAACCAGGCTCCTGTGTTTCCTATCTGTTCTAATAACGTGAATGCAGCACGGTGCTACAACATTAGGCTCCGCCCCTGGAATGCCAGGAGGCCAAACCCCGCCCCTCTCGGGATAAAATACTATTCAAAACACTGGAAGGAAGGGAGGGGATTTGGGGGACAGGGTGTTTGAAGTATTTTACACATAGATGTAGAAGTAAAGATAAGGTAAAAGAATGAGAACCTATAGTGGAAGATTAACAATACCCATAAAACAAACAAACAAACAAACAAAAGAGAATAAATAATAAAAAACTATTTATTATTCACAAAGCCATATCAAACCACATGGCCTTCTGGACTCCACAAATTCTTACAAGCCAGGTCCAGAATGTTGTTGGTCGGCACATGGTTTCACAATTACAGGTTGTGTTGATTTCTTAGATTTTCTGCTAGTGTTGTGGACAACAAACAGTAGCATATTCTAAATATCAAATAACATAAACTGTGTGAACATCCTCTCATAAATAAAAAATAATAAATGTAGTAGATTTATACAATTTCACAGGATCGGGTATGGTGGACTTTTGCCTGTTTGAATAGAACCTAGATAAATGTTCTCACAGCTATGAAATTATAGCAGTGAAATTAATGTAAGCTGTAAAGTTATTGTCACAGATTGATAAAAGGGACAAAAATGTTGCATAAAATGCTATCATTTCTTACTTTCCCTTATGGAAAAAAAATATTTTTTTTAACAATATGAAATTAATGAAGCCATTAATTGAAAGCCATGACTTATTGTCAGCAATTCTGAAAAATTCTGAATGAAATTCAAGTAATACTGCTGGTGCCATAGACATAAGCAGACATTAGATCTAATCTAATTTACATTTTTAACAAAAATTCAACTCCACTACATTAAGTGATCCATTAGATTTACTGTGCTTTCTGGTTAAGATTTCAGTTGAAACATTCACCACAATATACTGTATTTTCACAAAAATGACACATTAGGAAAAGTAAATGCAACTTTGTAACACATTGTTGTCTTCTTTACTAAATCCTTAATGACCTTTAGACCCCCACATTTGTTTTGTAACCCCAGTCAGGGGCAGTAACTATTGGAAATGGCAATTTACTCAACTTATGTTACACAATAATGGAAAGTGTCAACGCTTTCTTCATTCCATGCAGAATAATATATATTCACTGGAGCCACGTTTCTCCACAATAAGTACATATACATTATATTTTAATGTCAACAAAATCACACAATTCTTAACTTAAAGGTATAATAGGCCTATGTTGCACATTCAAATAAATAAAATGTTTAATAAGACCAAACTTTTCAATTTTGTTTATTTGTGAACACCTCCACCCCCCAATAACAAAAAAATCTATAATTACTCACTGTTCCCTGCAGTGATCCTCGCTGATGTAGTAGCCAGTGTATGTGGTAACGCAGAATGCTACAGTGACATTCAAAGATTTTCTTGTGCAAATCAGTATGGGTTGCTGATTTATGCATTTGTTTGTTTGTTTGTTTTGTGCTCAGCATTACTGTGGCATATAGTTAAATTTCTCAAACAGTGCAGGTAAAGCTACAGCACAGAGTAATTAAAGCCACACAGAATCAGATGGTGCTAATGCTGCACTGGTCAGAGCTGATCAGCTGAACACAGCTGATTCTGGCCACTGGGTGACTGATCATCAAGCAATGCCACAATAAAATTTAACATATTATGCAGTTACAGTGACTTTATTAATAAATTTAATAATGCATTGTTGCTTTATATTGAGAATTATTTGCTGTGTTTTTTTTTCAGATATATGATCAGGGTATCACATCCAAAAATGGCAATAAATAAATAAATCTTAACAACTCATAATGGACAATATACTTTTGTGGTTTATCAGTCTCCCATAACTATAAATTTTGATAGTTACTCATTGGCCTACCTACAAGTATGGCTTATTACTGTATTTTTGGTTGTGCTGAATCCTGCAATAGTTTTCTTTTTCTCCAAATCCTTGGTTAACAAAAACTGATTAGAGATCAGGTTTTCATATGGATTCTGATTCTGATAAGTTCGGAGAGCAGTTTTAAGGGTTGTTTTTGATTGGTTATTAGAGCTGGGGCAGGTTGGGTCCTTTACCCACACAAGCTTGCAAGTAATGATGACAAGCAGCGAGTAAGAAGCATATGTGCAATGGTGCAGATCCAGAAAATGTCAGTTTGGAGACTATAGTTTGTTTGCTGTTTTTTTACACTGAAATTTACTTTTACTCACTGTTTGGTTTAGTTAAGGCAAAAACAACAACAATAATAAACGTATTATTATTTAACAAAGAAATAAAGAAATTATGGCCATTTGTAGGAAAAGATAAAGGATTGAATTAGCAAACATTCACTCTGCACATTAAAAAATAAGCGTAGGTTGCATTAATGAAATGTGGCGCCAACATCAAGTGTTAGCATGTGAAAAGTTGGCAGTGAGATGTGGCTAAAACGCTTTGTAGTCACATTGTTACTTTGGTGCTTATACTCACATAAGAAGACTCTAAATACTTCTGTGTGTTTCTTCATTACATGTGTGAATTTAGTGCCAAAGATAAATATGTCCTTCCACAAAGCACTTAGAGTTACAGAGGATGAGGGTTAACTGAGCCAGGGCAGAGTATCAGAGGAAGCAGTTACTTGCCTCCAGAAGAGTTTGTTGGTTTGAAGACAAGCTGAACATTCCTCACCTTAATGCTGTCTGGAGGTACTTTGTAAACTGCACCTATACACAGGTTTAAAATTTGAAGTAGATAATGATAAACAAATGCACCATTATGTATTCAAAAGGCTGTGGGAGTGGAACGTTAAAACCCTTCTCTTCTGTCAGATGTCAGTTTAAAAAGAAGACTTGCTAACAACTCCGAGTCAAACAGAACCTTCATGAGGCGGCTTAAAAGCCCCACACCACCTCCTCTAGTGTTCACCTTGAATAGTCTTTGATATTTAAAGTTAAAATCCATAAAGATCCAGATTTTCATTTATTGCTATTTTTGAATGACAACTAGTGTTTGTCTATATTTTTTGTACACAAAGTTAATTAGCTCAAAACTATGTTCTGTGACCGCTACATATTTTTAATGGTTAACTGCTGGACTGGTGTCAGTTGTCCTGCTGTTATCAGACCATGGTTTGCCTATTTGGTTCACACCATGTGCTGGGGGAGGGTTCAGACCTGCACTCTGATACTAACTGAAGGTGGTATTGTGGGGAAATGGCTTCCACCACACATTTAGCTTTTTTGTGAAGTTGCCTTTTTGCTGGATGCTAGCACAACATTCATTATATGACTTTAAATCATGTACATTAATATTAAGAGTAGAGATGTTAGCTTAATCAATTGACCAAAAATAGAATTGGAAACCCTGAGTTAGCATTAGCAGCAACAGCATTTAAATAGTTACCACCACATTTCACATCAGGTTCAGTACTGAGGGTACGGTACAGTACAGTGCTGAGGGATTTCTACTCCTTCATGGTGTGATATGGTGTGTTTGTCCTCTTTCGCTGAAACATGGTTAAATCTGATCATTTTATTTCCATTTTACACAGTGCACCATCTGTTTGAAAAATCATACTGTAGTTTTTAAGAGTATATTAATTTCAGGGAAATGTAATGCCACCAGACATTCATTGACTTTTGGCTATCGTAACAGAGAAAACAGCAGAACCCTCAAACAAAAGCAGACAGAAGAGGAACAGCAGCTTTTTCACAGTGGGTCCATGTCCCCTTACATTAAGATCAGTGTCTGAATTTATTCATCTAATAAAGTCTACAGTATTATCCAGTATTTTAAAAGTGTTTTCCAAGCAACATTGTCGTGTAACATCTGCCCCTGAGCCAGCATCGTTGTGATTATCTTTAAGCTCTTACAGGACTTGGTACAGTTTGGAAGTCTGCTACTTCATTTCATGCTGCCACCAGTCTCTTTTTTCTGCATGCAGAACATCTACTTTGTGTACTTTTTACTGTCTGGTTAAGAGTTGTATATACTTTGTCGATGATCATGTGATACAGTTGATGAGATCAAGCTTCCCAACACTTTAGAATGCACTTATAATGAGCTCAGCCAGCTGTGAAGCTGTGCATTTATTAGTACATAATTGTACAATTGCTGCTATATAGGTTTCAAATATTAGCCGTATTTGTTTTGTCTGTTTTTTCTGTTTGCCTTAATAACAATTTGTATCCATGATTTTTATTTTTAACATATTTTTATTAATGTAAAGGATATAAATGATGAGTTAATTATTGATTTTTTTTTTAGCATAAAAGCTGTAAATCCAAAAACATTAGGGCATAAAAAGATTGTTCTATGGAAAAAATTTAATTTATTATTTTAGTCAGTCCAAAGGGGGTTTCTGTTCCTTATTGTGTTAGAACCATAAAATCCTTTGTGGTACATAAATATACCGACATGCAAACAGTAAATGCAACAACTGAATCTTCCACTGGACTGTAGGAAACAACATGCAACATTAATCATAAAACTTGCATTACTTATAGAACGCTACTGAGATAAATCCAAAACATGCTACTACTTATACTGAAACCACTTTCAAAAATAACGATCATCACATCAGCGAGTCTGATTGGCTTCAGATTCTGGTTCTGTTGAGGGATCATTTCACGGGATTTAAGTGTCTTACTCAAAGACACTTGCACAGTAGAGAGATAGCTGTTGTGAGTTTTAGGCAGGACAGCTTGTCACTCCCAGTGTCGGGTTTCATGTGACATTCTGAAACATTTGTGGATTTAAATCTGGATTAATTAGCTTATTGTGTGTTTGAGGGGAGCACAGTCTTTGAAGAACAGAACTCTTTAGTTGTTGAAGGTCTACATTACCACATGACTAAGCAAACATTGCTTAGATTGTTTTCCTGCCAGAGCCAGAGGTGTGTCCTGCTGCTGCTGCCCCTGACTGATCACATGATCTGTACCCAGGGCGGAGCCAGAAAACACAGGGGCTGCTGAATTCTTGCAGCTGTGATTGGCTTAGACTCACAATGTGACACATTGATGTCTGGCAGTCAACACTGTTAAGGGTTTTTCTTTTTCTTTAAGACCACAAACCCACAGCATGCTCGGCAGGATAGCAGGTACTTTGTACGGAGGGGAAGCTGTAGGCCTAATGCCACACCAAGACAGGCTTTTGACATTCTGACGCATATTTTTTGAGCATAAAAATATTACTCTCTCTCTTCTCCTAATGTCGAGTCAGTTTTGAAAGAATATGAAAGGAAGTGCATTCAAGCTCAGTTTCACAGAATCTGGTCTTAATTAAAAAACTTTATTTCAAAAGAGAAATTTACTGAATTTTTGTTTTAGTTTAGGACTACACTTATCCCTTATCTGAGAAAGTGGCTGCTTGTATTCTGCAGCACTCAAGCGAAACACTTTTTTTTTTATCCTGAACAAGCACGCTTTTACATAATCAACAAGGTTTCAGTCAGTTTGATTAAAGATACACCTTCAACAGCAAACTGGAGGATCTGGGGAAACTGTTATATTAATGTGAATATAAAAATAAAATAAACTCAGAAGACCCAGCGCGCTGTCTGGTGCACTCCTTTCCTCTATTTTAGTCAAATAGGTATGTCCCATGAGAGCTGGCTGATATTTATTTTTCCTTCTCTCTTCTCACTCAGCAGCATTGTTAGTGAACCACAAGGTGAGCTTTTGTTTAGTATGCTGCCAGCAAATTCCTTTGTTCCTATGAAAAACAAATACAGGGCTTTTAGTGTGCAACAGCATCTCATTAGAATAAGCTTGGCCTAATGCATCTTTGTGATTGCTTAAGTGTTTTTGGAAAACTGTTTGTGCTGCTCCAGATTTATTAAAACTGAAACTGACACAAGGTTCCCTAAACAGAACTGCTGTTATTTCTACAGTCCTTTGCCCAGCAGCTGCTTTTCTCCACTGCTAGGCTTGCAGAGGTTCGTCTGGTCGTGTGAAGGGTCACTGCTGAGGAGACGTAAAAACCTGCTGCCGTGCTGTCCACAAATATCCCAACGATTTCTGAACACTCTGAACCTCTCACACAGAGAACTCTCTAATGCTTTCAGTAAGTGACAGCCATTTCTGGTTTGCAGTGTAAAGTGCTGGAGGTATAGAAGTGCCTGAAACGGTTATTTTACGTCAAAATGTTGAAAAGTACTCATTGAAGTTTAGCTGCTGAAAACAGAGCATGTTATCACATGTGTAACAGAGGTGCACAGTTAAAATGCTGTTGCCCGTGTTTACTTGTGTTACTCTGTGCAAGCTGTTGCACAATGTTCAGTAAAATTTAACCTACTCCAGCCTGCACTGACAAAACACGTTTGGACAATGGCCATGCACTCACAGCAAACTGCTGCTTATCTGCACTGGCTTCACTTCTGTGAACTAAGTTTATGTCACAGATATATTTTTAATACACTGTGAAGCAGTTCAACACATACCGTTGCAGTGCTGAATATGTGTTGCTATTTTAAACTAAATATAAGAGAAGTGATTAATAAAAAAAAGTTAGTTTTTCATATTTCACAAATACAAATTTGTTGTTTTTTGTTTTGTTTTATTTTGTTTTTTAAGGAACCAGAATTCTGAAGCTGATAGGGGTCAAATATACTATGAACAATAAAACTATGACATCTGTCTAACACTGTATATAGAGACACAACCTATAAATACAGATTTATTTGCGCAAGTTGATTGAAATTCTGTGTTTTGAGTTTTACTAACAGCCACTAACAGCAGCCACTTCCCAACGCACAGAAGTCAAGTAAACTCCAGTTAATATTTGCAAAAGATGCTTCGTTTAATTTTTGGTTTTCTGATCAGTCATCAAAGCCACAACTGTGACTTCACTTTTTCATTGTGGAGGAATTGCTCCCATTAATAACACATTTCAAATGAATTATCTAGGCATGTATTTCTACTACACTCAATTTTCTCTTTTTTCTGGAGAGAGCATTATTCTATTATTAAGAAATATTTTTGAGTGTTACTGATGTTTGTTTTGGAGTGTTTTTTTTTTTGTTGATTATTTATTTATAGTTTGTTTTGGTTTTTTGTTCTTTACTTTATTCTGTGGCCATGAGGGGTTTTTGGCCAAATTACACTTTGTGTTCCTATAAGGAAGTCCACAAGTTTGTCAAATGAGGAACTGCAGATTTAAAGATTCAATATATTCAGCAGAAATAAATCTAGTTAAATCCTTTAAAACTTTGTTGTAACACCAAGAACAAATGAAGTCTGTCCACGTGCCTTTAGCGCTACTTAAATGTAACTATGGGTAAAACAGCAAAAACCTGCATCTATCTCTGATTTGATCAAAGCAGTTATTTAACATGGAGCCGCACAGCTAAACAAAGAGTGGAGCTTGTGTAAACATTTTCCAAGCAGCCCCTTCAAAAACAAAACAAAACAAACAACAACAAAACACCGCGCTGAGGTTTGATTTTAACGCAGCAAACTGCAAACTGTAAATGCAGAACTCAGAGCTGTGGCGTGGGCAGCCTGTCAACCTGATCAGTCGGCCGTCACGACTAAATATGGGCATGGTACTTCCTGCGGCCCCACACACTTCCCTGCTTTGCGCACAAGCGCACGCGTTCGCGCAGTACTACAGACAAGCAGACGCAAAAGTGAACGCGCGTTCCTTACATAGCAGATAAAGGACGTCATGGCAGACAGATTTACTTTCAAAACTCGGGCGCAAAGTAAAGAAAGTGACGAGCTGGCTGCACGGAGAGAAACTTTAAACCAGCGCTGTGTCTGAACACTGCTGAACATAAACACTAAGATTTGGATTATTCGGCAGCGATGCAAACAGTCTGCCTCTTGTTTATTTCTTTAAAGACTTGTACAGCTTCAGTGAGTTAAAACCGCTTGACAATAAAATGTACTGCATTCAGCTGAGCTGGGGGCGGGGCGGAGCGGTATAGGGTGGAGGTCTTTCTCCACTTCAAATCCAGCAGGACATGTTGGCAGGAATAAGAAAAGAAAGCGAGCCTTTCATATGTATAATGCATGTTTTATGTTTTGGCAGAAAAAAAGTCAGTCTACAGTTTGCACATTGATTGAAAGTGGGAAAAACTAAGTGGTTCTAACTAGGTAAGCACGGGCGTTTAGTACTTATCTATTCAAAACACATTAGAAAATATCAGTGAACGCTTGCACTCCAACTGATATTAAATGCGCAGCAGCAGCATCACACCACTGGTCCCTGTACCGGAGGGGGAGAGGGGCGGCTGGTGTAGAGGTGGGTCTTTTCCTCCGGACAATGCAATTATTTCGGCTCCATTGGTCAGGAATGCCAGATTTTACAGGCTGCTGCCCTCCTCCAAGCGTCGACACTGCACCTCCAGTGAGCCCTGTCGCCTTTAACCTTTTCCCACCCCAGCCGTCCTTCGTCCACACTACACCACACCGGCACATGCTACCGGGACCTATGGACCAACCCCATGTTTCTTTAATAGTGGCTTATTACTACCGAAGCTGGAGGTTATTAGACGTTCCTAATCAGACTTAACTGCTGCACTTTGGAAACTATTTTGTGCCCATAAAGTTCTGCAGGAATACATATTATGGGGTGGCTGTGGCTCGGGCAGTAGAGCAGGTCATCTATTAATCGGTGATTCGATCCCTGGCAACGTATCCTTGGGCAAGATACTGAACCCCGAGTTGCTCCCGATGCGTCCATCGAAGTGTGAATGTGCGTGTGAGAATCTTAAATAGAAAGCATGTAGAAGTGCCGAAAAAAAGTGCTGAATGGGTGAATGAAGCATGCTCTATACAGCGCTCTGAGTGCTCAAGTAGAGTAGCAAAGCGCTATATAAGAACCAGTCCATTTACCATTCTACACTTCCTCGGCGAGTATCCGCATGTGTTTAAACTGAGGGTGGTCCCGCTGTGAACTGGATACTCTAGTCCATCATCAGTTGCCATTTTCTGTAAAACTGACAGGACAAGTTGCTGACTGCGGGTCCAGTATTCCGCTCCTCTGAAGCGCCATGACACAATGTAACACCTCAAAGGCGGGTAATGAAAAATTTGTGAATGGAAAAGAGAATTTGTGCTCATTGTTAAAATTAAACTACACAATGACGTCCCATTGGTATGTGACCAATCCCGAAGGTGATGAGATAAAATTTCCACCAATAAGGGCAGAGACGGGCACCGAAACGTACCAATTGGAAGCTGGCATGCAAATAAGGAATTTGTCTCGGCAAGAGCTGAATGTCAACTAGTCAAAGATGGAGTCCGGAGCTGAGAGGCCGTGAGGTTGCCAATGGACGAAATACCGTTTTTATAACCGAGGAGCCCTTACGCCACACGAACCGTCACGGCGGTGGAGACGGACGTGTATGTGTGGGAGATAGATGTGACGGTCAGGGCGTTTTTCCCCACTGAAGCGGTTCAGCCTGGTTCCGTTGTGCTTCTTCTGTGTGTGGAGCTGCACGGACCTGCCCTGCCTCCGTCAGGTACCGTTCACCGAAACCTCTGTCTGCGTGAGGAGAGAATCCTGCCGCTGCCGTGGGGCGGAGATGGTGTGGAGCTCGCAGACGGACGTGGATGTCGGTGGGTCTGATTGGTCGCAGAGAGGTTTCACGACCTCTCCTAGCATAAAACTGTCTAGCACTTATTGTATGTTTGTGTGCGCGCGCGTGTGTATGAGAGAGAATTGCGGGCACGCGTCATAAAGAGCGTGATTGACAGGTGGGTGCAAGTGATTATTCCTGGACGCAAACTGAGATATCAAAACTAAGTAGGTTACTATCATCTGAGCTAATCTGCAGGTTTCAAAGGGGGGTCCGCAGCGGCTGTCAGCGGGCCCCAGCACAACAGTAAAATCAGAAGTTGTTGTAGATGTGGTGCAGCTGCGGGGGGGGGGGGGGGGGGGGGGGGGGGGGGGGGGGGCAGCTGCAGCCCCCCCCCCCCCCCCAAAAAAAAGCTACAATTCAGACTAATATGCCGAACTTCGTAACGAGCAACATTTCGTTCAACTCTTTCCAAAACAGTTTGTGGATAATTAGGGTTTGGTTATGTGTTAGGCTGCCTTAGAGAACTGAAGCAGCGTGTGGAGTTTTATCAGACTGGCTTCTAATTAGTTTTATGTCTTCCAAGTGTACTGTTCACAAAGAAGAGGGCATAGACCCGCATGTCCTTGTTTGTTAGAGCTGCAGTTTAAACGCTTTTTCTCACCTTTTGGTATGTGTGCAGGTTTTTCAAACTAATATTACACGGGAGCATGCGGATGAAATAACGTTAGAGGCAACGCGGCGTTTGGGTGTTAAAGCAAACATGTAAGCTCGTTATTGTGTCGAGGCAGGAGAGGTGCCGTGTTCCCGGTTCTTTGGGGCCAGTTGAGCCCGCGTTAAAGGAGCAGAGGGCTGGCGCTGCTGCTGCTGCTGCTGAAGCTCGCGGTAGTTTGAACGTGCTGCAGTATGGCGGGCTGTTTGGGAGCCGCGAGTTATCTGTGCGTTCGGGCAGGAAAATGAGCCTCTTCAGCTGATTTTAAACTTCTCCCAACATTGAAAATAACAAGGCTCCCCCGAACCCACCCCCGCCGCCCCATCTCAGGCCCCACCCCTCTGTTTCCTAAACGAGGAGGGTTTCAAATTGCCACTTTGGCTAAAGGGACAGGAATAGTAGGTATTAAATGAAGGTTTCTGGTATTGTATCGCGGAATGTGCTCTTTGCCCTATATATGTTTTCTCCACCCTCGTTTCCTCCAGGCGAAGTCCCTGCTCGCTGCAGAGGCCGCAGCCTATAGGAAAGAGCTCTGCTTCTCATTTGTTCCCTTTCCCCGCCGTCCTGTAGCTTAATGCTGACCGGAGGAAATTACGGGAAAGGCGGCTGAGCTACACACACGAAACCCTTTCAGCAAACATTCTTTTATTTTCATAAATTTTAGGTTACACAGGACCTAGCGTAACAGTTCCAATTTACATAGATTACATGCTTCCTTCTTTAGGCCTGTGCATTTTCCGCTAAATAACTGCACTGTATTGTAATGAGCCTGTTCGCTTGTTTCACGGCTGCATTTGCAACATGTTAATCACGATAGTTGTGTGGAGGCTCACACACAGAGCTCCCTGCACTGTCTACAGAGTTTAGTGAGGCTGGAGCTGACGGCTTGCATGCTGGCTTTTCATTGGAAACCGGACGGATTGAGGAGCAGCGGTGTTGTCCAAAGCCCTTTTTCTGTTGTACTACTGTGAAATCAGATGAGCAGTGCAATATTAAAAGGGCATCGGCTGACACCCCCTACCACACACACGCACACAATATCCCTCCACCTCCCGTTCCCCTTTCCTCTGCTTACAAATCTTAAATGTGACAAGACAATGTGGACTTGGCTCTGTTAGCCTTAAGTAGATTGGAGTGCTAGTTGTAAAGCTTCGGCTGTGTCACAGTTTGAACTGTTGTCCACAGGTCGCCGTGGTTGTGTCTGCAGGGCCGTGTGTGTGTGTGTGTGTGTGTTCTATGGCAGCCGTTAAAGCTCTGTTCACTGTGTGTGTGTTTGTGTGTGTGTGTGTGTGTTTGTTTCAGCGTGCAGAGGTCAGCTGCTTTGACGATGTTGCACTACTGTACCATCCGCTGAAGCAGTGCAATAGTATTGTCATAGCATTCGGCCTTCGCCTACTCTCCCAACAGCGGGAATACATATGCCGACAAACGCAGGAAAATAGAGCATTGAGGCATCTTCCCCTCTCCCCATGCCTCTTTCTTCCCTCTTCACACAAACATTTCCATGAGCAGCCATATGACACACACCATACCTTTATAGCAGAGTGGAGCCATTTTTACCTCGCAGCTAACTGTGGGGCTGCATGTAATAAATCATGTAATCCATTTTCATTTGTCACTTAACATAACCTTTTATGAACATGGTGAATTTCCAGATGGAGGTGAAAGGAAAAAAAAGTTAAAAGTATATTGTGTGTTTTTATTTTTACCTCTAACTGGGACAAAATAAATTTAAGAGTTTTCCACTATTTTTATTTCTGCGTGATATAATGAGGAAATTTGATTGAAATTGGGCTCACATGATGTAGACTGACTTTTATTTTGAAGACAACAAGTACCTCTTTAAGTTTCTTATTGTTTTGAATTCTCACCTGTCCCATTAACTCTGTTTTCAGTTGAATTAAATCTCTGGCTAAACAGTAAATTCAATTTCACGTTTTTCTTGAGTTAAAAAATAAACAATCCTGTATTTTGGAAAGTCCTTTAAGAACCCCTGGATGTCCCCAAGCAGTTTGAGGGCCAGTGGCTACAAGACTTCTCTCCTGGACCCCACCTCTTTAAAAAAAAAAAAAAAAAAGAAGACATTTTGTTTACAGAGCTTCTCAGGCTGTTTTGGTTTGCATTACAGACCATGTGTCAGATTAAGTAACATTTTTCATTTTTTAAGGGTCAGCTGTCCCAACCCAAACTATTCTTCCATGCTGGCCCACAGTATGATCATACTCACCTGAGATTCTCCTGTTGGACAAAAAGTCATCAGATATGACTGATCCTGTTGTGACACAGCAAGGAATGAATAAAATCACAGATGAAGTGAAAACTAATTTAACTGTCATTCCTGTATCATTTGTAAAAGTCATATTATTTTATGACATACTTTAAATGTATCATTTAAAATCAGTGTGTGGAAGCCAGTGAGGCTGATTTAATTATACCAAAATGGTTTGTAGTTTTGCAACAGGAAACAGATAAAGGCAATGAAAATACAACAACTGTTTGCAGTATTCAGATTCTGGGTTGCAGTGTATGTTTATGCTAGTACAAACGTTTTTCTTAAGACCTGGCCTTTCTATAATATATGAATTAACCTAAAAGATTAATGTTTGAAAAATGCAAATATGGATGTTTTTCATTTTTTAAAGAAATGTCTGCTTTTAAATATAGTTTGGATGGGAACCTTCTGCTTCATGGCATATGCACATTTTCCTTGTGAAAATATGTCATTTTCCAGGATGAAAAGAGCAGCTGTATGTGACTGTGCTGTAAAGAAACATGCAAGCCTGTAGGTTAATGCTGCAGTCATTTTCTTAGGTGTGTATATGTGTGTGTGTGTGTGTGTGTGTGTGTGTGTTGGGGGGGCTTTTTTTCTTCTCGTTTTTCGTTCTCTTTTTTTCCTCTTTCTTTCAGTTGGCTTTTGAAAGCATAATTTGAGTGTGCAGGCTTGAAGAAGTCACGGTGTGGGTGGGAAATATGGGGTAAGTTTCCTATTCAAGGCAAGTCACCGGGGTGGGGTGGGGTGGGGGGGTTGTTGTGGAATGTTGAGGGCAGGGCCCATCTTGGGGGGGGGGGGTGGTTGGTTTCATCGTCCTCAGTTACTGCTTTTGCTGTGTGTGTGTGTGTGTGTGTGTGTGTGTGAGAGAGGGAGGGGGAAAGAGAGAACGCCTTGGAACGCTGGAGCCTGTAGCTTCATATTTAGCCAGTTTTGTAAGTGACTGTGGAATTTGCTGCTTGTTGTGTCTTTAAGGGGGAAGCATTGTTGTGAAGTGTATATACTGGAGGGTAAAAGCCAAAGTGTCAAGAATATATTTTTTGCAGTACTGTCTTTAGCATCTTATTCAGTCTCATGTGTCTAATGATCTACAGAATGTAGTCTCGGACATACTGTGAATGCAAGGCTGCAGCAGCAGGTCATGTCATTTTCTCCACATGTAAACAGTGAAAACCTTAATCAGGTGATTGTGTGTTGTGAAAAATGCTAAAGTATGGGAGAGGTTGAAGGGCCAGCGTGTAGACGCTTGCCATTGTGATGGTGCTGGCAGGCAAATACCAGAACAGACCGGCTCTATATGCAGCCTATAGGAACACTTCATGGAGGACTCATTCTGCAGTTACAGCTTCTATTAATGTGTCTTCTGTGTGAACAGCTATAGCTAGCCCGTGAAGCACAGCAGCATGTAGAATTCAGGTGTAAACACATCTTAACCATCTCCAGAAGTTATGAGACATCCAGTTAACAGGCCTGCCAGGTGTAAATGTGTCAAAGTGGCCACAGTAAGCTGCTGCAGACAAGCGCACCCTGGTAGTGTCACTCGTGCACTTGGAGTGTTGTTCTCAGTTTCTCTTTTATTAACTGTAAATATAAATCACAAGTTGCAAAGCACTTAGCATGATGAGCAAATAAAACAGAAGGAGTTAGATTAGATGTTTTCAGAACCAAATGTCAACCTGTTCATGTTACACTTAAATTCAAAGGGTGAAACGGTGTGATTGCACACTGTTAGTGCAATTATTGAATTGCTTTATTAGCAAAATTAACCTGTTGTAGATTATTATTATTTTTATTATTTACTACTACAGTAATAATTGTTAATATTATTTTTCATGTGCTGTACAAGTAATTTTTAGGTAAAACTGGGCTGCTTCAAACCTCTCAGTATGTGATCCTTTTTAAATGGAATGCCTTTTTGTTTTGGATTATTGATCAGAGAAATCAAGATCTAAGATCTTCAAAGAAAATCATGAATTCTGGGAATTTTCATTATTTCATCTTGTACTTTTAATTGATTGAACAAATAATTGATTCATTTATAAAACATTTGGCTCTGTCAGTAATAAAAAAATAGTTTCAGCCTTTAATCTCTGCAGCATCTGATAAAAATGTAAAAATGTATCCAAACGGCTGCACTAACACACTGTAAAGGTTCACTCTTTGTAGAGCATGTTGAGGTGGACTGGCTGTACTGTGCTGGATTGTCTTGAGTAAATTTTAAAATATATTGATCAAAATTGGGAGATGCGAAAATGTGCAATTCTTCAATTTCAAGTTTGAAAAATGTAAAGGCCTAGTGTTTATGTCAGGAAGTGTGTGATCAGTGAGCCGTGCCGTGTTAAACGTTTTTGATATTAGCTGGTGCATGAAAAATTGAAAGTTGTCTTGGAAGTGGAATGATCTAACTTAAACGCTGTATTTTGAATTTAACTTAACTCTACAGCGCAAACCTTAAAGACCTTTTGTGTGTGTGTGTGTGTGTGTGTGTGTGTGTGTGGTGTTCTGTTTGTTCTTGTTTTTTTGTTTGTTTGTTTTTTTTTTGGTGTGAAGGGCATTACAGAGCAGATCAAAGAAGGCCAGGATCCTGACCATTTCCAAGAGCACAAAGGGGGAGGGAAGAAGAGTGGAATTCATTATGTCGGTTGCTTCCAAAGTCTTTGGTTTTAATGAGGGTCAGAGTGCAGAATTTCTGTCATTGAAAATAGTGGAGCCACTTTAACACTCTTGCTGTTTAAGATGACCCTATTTAAGATTTCCTTGTATCTTCAACAGATTTTTAAAAAGACAGAAAAGAGAGGGCCGTGAAAGGGCCAAACTGGATATCTATGTATCATGTAGTGAATAAACTGGAACCACCTTCAACACACTAAACTAAAACAGAATAAGTCATGTTTAGTAAATGAAAAATAAAGTCTGCAAACCTTAACTGTTAACTTTTTTAACTTAAATTAGTATCCAGGCTGTCACAAAAATGTGGTTGATTCAGTAGTTCAAAATCCTCTCGAAACTTCTGAAATGTGAATCTAGAGTTAAGTTAATAAACTTGTGTAAATTTAGTTCTATAAATTTAAGAAATTAAGTAGACATAGTTGGTGGTAGCTCAGGAGGCAGAGCAGGTTGGTGGTTCGATCCTTGGCTACTCAAGTCTGCATGCCAGATGCTGAACCCCAAGTTGCTCTCCGACGCGTTCGTCAGAGTGTGAATGTTAGATGGAAAGCCCTTAGGTGTAGAAAAGTGCTTGGGCTCACACATGATGTAGAGTGATTGAGCCATAGCCATGCTGTATAAAGCACTTTGGTTCTTATATAGTGCTTTTCTACTCTGCTTGAGCACGCAGTCTATTTACAATAGTTTCCAATTTTCCTGTTTTTTTTTCTTTTTTTCTTCTAAGTTTAAAGAATTGGTTCTTTGGTTAACATGGAGAGCTTTCGGCTATTTTCTACGGTACTCAGTACAAAGATGATGCATCTACTCTCAGGGACACTGAAATATAGCAATACAGCCTCATATGTTGCTGATACATGATTCACAAAATGAATGTTTTCCACTTAGAAATGGTGGAAAAAAATGTACACACCAGGAGGTCCGTGTAAAAAGTGTAATTTGTTTGCAGTTGAAGTTGTGTAATGAGAAATGTCAGTTGGGAGCATTTCTTAGTTTTATTGTCCTCCTTGTGCTAATGCAGATGTACACTATATTGCCAAACATATTCACACTCCCCTCAAAAATCAATAAATTCAAGTGTCCCAGTCACTTGCATGGCTACAGGTGTATAAACCAAGCACCTAGGCATGCAGACTGCTTCTGCAAACATTTGTGAAAGACTGTTGCTCTCAGGAGCTCAGTGAATTCCAGCGTGGTACTGTGATAGGATCCCACCTGTGCAACAAGTCCAGTCGTGAAATTTCCCCACTGCTAAATATCCCGCTGCTACCTGTTAGTGGTATTATAACAAAGTGGAAGCGATGGCAACTCAGCCAGAAAGTGGTAGGCCACGTAATGTAATCTTTCCAATGTATCCTGGGTCTACCCCTGGTTATGACTCACCCAGGAGGTGCCCAGTGACCCTTCAGTGAAACCCGGACCTGCCAAGGGATAAACAGCACGTCCAGCATTCTGCTATCAGGGCGAAAACCATAATGCTCCTCCTGAATCCCAGGATTGACTAACAGACAGACTCTTCTCTCCAATAACCTGTTGTAGAGCTTACCAGGGAGACTGAGCAGTGTGATCCCCTATAGTTGATTGTACCCTCAGGTCCCCCTTTTTAAAATTGGGTTAGGGTTAGGGTTAGTCTGCCAATCCAGGTGCACCACCCCACCTGATGTTGCAGAGGTGTGTCTACAAAGCCAGCTCTAGAACATCCAGGGCAAATCTCATCCACCCCAGGGGCCCTGCCACCAAGAAGTTGTTTAAGCTACCTCAGTGACCTTGCCCCAGTGATGGGCGAGTTTTTCCCCTTTGTCCGCAGCGTCTGCTTCCTCTATGGACGGTATGTCAGTGGGATTGAGGAGTATTCCTTCCACTGCCTGACCACAGAGCCCTCTAAAATTTAGCATGTTAGCATGTTTAAGAATTAAAGCCATTTTTACATTCACTGCCCTATTTTCAGATGTTCAAAATTAATGGGACAAAGTAACATAAGTTTAAATATAAAGACTCTTTTAATACTTGGATGAAAAGCCTTTGCAGCCAAAATGCCTGCTTAAAGTCTAAAACACGTCGACATCACCAAATGTTTCTTTCCTTTAGTTACTCTGCTAGACCTTTACTGCAGCTGCCTTCAGTTGCTCCTTATCTGTGGGTCTTTGTGTCCTAATTTAAAAAAAAAAAAAAATCTTAAATTAAATAATGGTAAGGCATTCTCTGTTGAGTTGAGCTCAGGTGACTGACTTGTTTATTAAAAAATATCCCATCTTTTTACCTTGCAGTATGCTTTGGTTCATTATTCATTTGCGCTGTGAAGCACTGTTCAGCAGGCTTTGCAGATGAAGCTGAGAAGAGAGTATGGCCCTGTACACTTAAGAATTTATCCTCCTGCTTCTGTCAGCAGTCACATCATCAATAAACACTAGTAATAACACAATGCGATACCTCCCACATCAAACGTATTCTTGACTTGGTTAGATGTTGTGAAGTTATTTTTCTTAATAATGTAAATCTGTTATCATGCACTTTGGTTAGCTTCTGTGGTCTTTCAGGCCTTTTGTTGTTGCTAGTCTGGCCAGTGCATTCATTCTTTTTATGAATGTACCAGATTGTTGATTCGGCCACTTCTAAAGTTTTTGCTATCTCTCTTATTGGTTTATTTGGGTTTCTCAGCCTAATGATGGCATCCTTTCTGAAAATCTCTTTGTGCTACATATTTAAAATTACATTAAGTTTACAGTGAAAGACTATAAAATATAAAATCAGGATTTTGAATCAACATCAGCTATTATATCGGTTTTATTTGTTATAAAATACAGGGGCGCAGACCTCACCTGGCCCTTAAACTGCTTGTCAGTCAGTTGTCCCATTAATTTTTAAACTCTGAAATTGGGGACTATATAAAAATGGATGGATAAAAATGGCAGTAATTCTTAAACAGTTAATGGAAAATTTTCATAAATTCCTTGAATTAAAGCTTAAAGTCTGCACTTTATAATCTTTACTTTCACCTTACAATCACATATTGTTTGATTTACAATCTAGTGCGGTGCTGTACAGACGCAAAACTACTAAAATTGTGTCTTCGTCCCAGATATTATGGAGGGCCCTGTATATCCTCAGTTGAAGTCAAGCAACACCCCTTCTGAGTAGTGTGAGCAGAGCACTGCTTCCAAGATTTACTTCCTCCTCCTGAGTCACCTGACAGTGACACAGAAGGAATAAGAATTGCTTCAAGGCCAACTGAAAGTCTTTTTACAGGGCCTCACCAAACTCCACCCACACCCCCAGATTTTGCTTCAGCTACTGCCAGAGTCGCGCTCTACATAGCCTGCCGGTACCTTTCAGCTGCCTCTGGAGTTCCACAAGCAAACCAAGCCTGATCGGATTCCTTCTTCAGCTTGATGGCTCCGCTTGCTTTCCGTGTCCACCATCTGGTTCAGGAATTGCTACCGCAATGGAGACCAACCACCTAGCAGCCATATCTCTGCGCAGCTGCCTCAACAATGGAGGTGTGGAACATGGGCCATTTGGACCCGATGTCCTCAGCCTTCCTCAGAATGTTGTCCAGGTTCTGCTGGAGGTGGGAGATGAAGATCTGACAGGCCAGGGGTCTCTGACAGGCCAGGGGTCTCTGCCAGACGCTCCCAGTGCACCCTCACTATACGTTTAGGTGTGCCAGGCCTGTCCAGCATCCTCTCCTGCCACCTGATTCAGGTAGTGATCAGTTGACAGCTCAGCTCCTCTCTTCACCCAGGTGTCCAGAACATATGGCCGCAGATCTGATAATACAATTACAAAATCGATCATCGACCTGCAACCCAGGGTGTCTTGGTGCCACGTGCACTTATGAACACCCTTATGTTTGAACATGGTGTTCATTATGGATAAACTGTGATAAGCACAGAAGCCCAAAAATGGAAAACTGTTCAGGGTTAGATCAAGGGGGTGGGCGCATGTGGCCTCTTTGCCCGGCTGGGCCCCATAGGCCCCACCAGGTGCTCTCCCTCGAGTTCCCTTCCCAGGCTGGCTCCAGGCTTGGGGCCCTGGTAACCCTATCCCAGGCAGGGTAAACTGGTCCCATGATTTAAATTAATTTTCATAGGTGTTGTCTGAATCACCCTTTGTCTAGGCTCCTCGCCCAGGACCACTGCCTTGAGTGAGCCTACCAGGGGCAGAGACCCACAACAACATAGCCTCTGGAATCACTGGGGGACACAAACCCCTCCACAGTGGTATGGTGGTAATTCAAGGACGGGCAGTTTGTCATCTGAACCACATAAATGGACAACTTGTGAAAATAGTGGACATAATTCAAATATAATTTTCCCACAGCACCCATGGTGTGGCAGCTGGAGTGGTATGAATATTGTCAGTTATCCTTTTTTTTTTTTTTTTTTTAATTTGAAAAAAAAAACTCTTTTTAACTGCTTCGAGTGAACATTATTAAATACATAACTGTTTCCCTTTTGAAATTTGGGAACTTTTTAAAAAGAAAATCAGACTTTTCTACCTGTGTCTGATGCATGTTGGCATTGTGGCAGGGATCCAGGTTAGCCAGTCAGCTTCATCAACGCTTGTTTTGGCACTTCATTTACAGCAAAGATGTATTATTTCAACAATTGGTGTAAAGAGATTTACAGTGTCTGTACTTAATTTATCAAAGTATTCATGTGGACATGACAATTTATAGCAACCACTTCAGAGCATCAAACTTTAATTCACACATTTATTATTATTTGTTTTCTGGTTAAACACTTATTTGATTCAATGGGTTCTACACAGTGAGGCCAATCTCTTTATTTTTGCTGTGGATTGAAAACATTTGAGTTTGGCATTAAAAGATGAATATGAGACAAAAGATCAAAATTTTAGCTTTTATTTACAGATATTTACATCTGTGCTATGTTTAACCCTTTAACACTAAGCTATCGTTGCTGATACACCCTTTAACAGCCTTCAAAACTGAGCGTATTGCAAGCACAATTTGCATTACCTTAATTATGCAACAGTTTGTCCTATTGTAAAAATCCAAATGGTTTTTGAAAGCTGAGAAATTGCACTTCACAGCCGACGTGTGGTTATTACAGTAATTTCACTCACGCTATAGCATGAAGCACGCGAACGCCAATATGTTTGAAACACGCTGTGCCGGTGACAATACTGTCGGTGTTAAAGGGCTAACGAGCTTTTTCGCCTGACCCAAGAAGCACACACAACAACTGACTTGGTGTAAATAAACTTGCTTTCACTGATGGGTAAACTAAGACAGGGGACCAAGGCTGGAGCACAATTAAGCTGAAAATCAAGGAGAGTCTGGAAGGGCAGGCAGGTGGCAGTCTGAAGATGACTTTTATCCAGTTGGTGTGGCTGAGCGGCTGTGAGCTGGGGAATCCATGAGGCAGAACTGTTGAGTTGGTTAATCACAGGAGGGAACAGGAACATGCGGGTGCGAGACAAGATCCTTCACACACAACTTTAGAGGAAACTGCGATAAATGAGGGTTACTCAGAAGGTAAGTACGTTCGTAGAGCACAATAAAAGAGCCACTTTACCACAAAGGGTGATGGGATAATCTGTCCAAGAGCCACAGTCGAGCCTAAATAGACGGCCCCTGGATGACAAAATGACTGCCAGGTGTGTGAGATGACACAGCTCTGTCCCAGAAGGCGGAGAGGATGCCCAGCCAGCCCACTCATCCACCTAAAAAAGGAAATATGAACACAAAGCCACCACAGCCAGCCCGGATTCTGACAATCTGGATCTGATACGCAATTCACAAGACAGCATCTTTTGCCTGAACCCACCCAGTGCAAAAGTATTGGAACAGGTGTTTTGTTGCCCGGGTCTGTGCTGTTACATTGATTATTCTAACAATAAATAGCACTGAATGTTTATACTTAGTTTCAGATTTGAGCTTGCCTGTGCATTTAGAGTTAGAGGAGTCACCAACATGAAAACCAGAGAGCTGTGTGGGTGAAAAACAAGCAATTGTGAAGCTGAGAGAAGATGGAAAAGTCAATCAGAGCCATTGCACAAACATTGGCCATAACCAGTACAACCATTTGGAATGTCCTGAAGAAGAAAGTCATCACTGGTGTACTAACAGATGTCGAACAGCTAGCCCAAGGAAAACAACAGCAGTTGATGGCAGAAACATTGTAAGTGCTGTAAAAGACCCTAAAACAACTGTGACATCACCAACAACCTCCAGAGGGCGGGAGTGAAGGTATCACAATCTACTGTTCGCAGAAGACTTCACAAACAAGAGTACAGAGGCTTCAAACCACTAATTAGCAAGAAGAATAGGAAAACCAGGCTGGAATTAGCCAAGAAGTACTGGGACAAGTCTCAGGAATTCTGGGACAAAGTTTTATGGACTGATGAGACAAAGATTAACCTTTACCTAAGTGATCGAAAGGCTAAAGTTTGGAGAAATAAAGGATCTGTTCATGATACCAAATACACAAGCTCATCTGTGAAACACAGTGGCGGTAATACCATGGCTTGGGCTTGCATGACTTTTTCTGGAACGGGCTCATTAACTGCTGCTATCATGTCATGCATGATAGCAGCAGTGCGATGAACTAAGAGGTCTACAGAAACATTTAGTCAATTTAAAGAACGATGCAACCAAACTGGGAGATCCTTTATCATGCAGCAAGATAATGAGCCAAACCACAAAGGAGTTCATCAGGGGCAGGAAGTGGAAGGTTTTAGAGTGGCTTCTGAAATAGGAATTACCCCCAAAACTGCTATTTTCTATTATACAACTTCAACAACTGCAAATGAATTACACTTCGTACACGGACCCCAGAGACCACAGTTTGAGTCATCGGCTGTCACCTCTTTTAAAGTTTTCTTGGTTACTATGGTGACACTTTCCCCTCAATTTCACCTTTTTTTTTTTTTTTTTTAATGTAAACAAACTTTATATTGCGTTTGTTATGACTATTTCAGGTTTTTGTATGGAACTGCTAGGCCTAGGGTTAGGAATTAAGTTAAAAACTAAACATCATAAGAGCTGCTTTTAAAATGAGGTGTGTTCAAAAAGTTCTGGAAATAAGCCCATTAAAAATGGGTGGTTTTTTTCTCTCCACTGAGATGATCTTTTCATGCATCTCTGGATCACTTTTGGCATAGCTGATATTTTCAGATCATTCTCTGACAGTTTGTTGAAGTTTCTGGAAGTCTATGGCAGTTTACAGTGGCGCGTTTGCCATTTTATCATGGACCTCAAACAGAGAGCACACATCAACTTTTCTTTTAAACTGACCCGACTTTCGTGTGGCGCATCTTTGATGGTGATTGGAGCTCGGTCTCCAGCTATGGCTCTGCAGTTTTCATTTGAAGAGTCCTCAGTTTCCAAAGCCAAAGGCAGTATATCAATGTTTGTCTCCTAGGGTGAGAATGTCAATGCAGCGGTAACACAATGTTCTTTGTGATATTTCTGTGATGTCCTGAGCTTTCTTAGGGAGGACATTCAGCAAAAACAACCTGAACTGTGGCATGTGCTATTTTTGTGTGCCAGCACAAAGCACATTGACAATGTAGTAGTGTTTTGACACAATCTTTGGGCATCACCTTCCCTACTCCTCCCTGGAAGTTCTTTTACTTCTCCAAAATGAAAACCAAATTGAATGCTCACTGTTTTGACACACTGGAGGAGATCCTGCAGACCTCAGAGGTACAAGTGCAAGGGGACTGACCAGGACTCCCAGTGAGCAATCAAAGGCAGCCTGGCATGCATGAGAAGATGATCTTGAAGACTTTGACTATATTTATGCCAGATAAGGCTTTTGATTTTTATGGGACCATTCACAGAACCTTTTTGAACACAACTAATCAAAAGAACCAACCAAGAAATATTTTAACATTTATCAAAGTCGCACAGCAGATTTTCATCAAACTCTTCAAATTCCAGATTTAGGCTAATAACTCTTATAATAATAATAATCTTAATTTTAATCCCCACTAAAAATGATGTAATGAGTTTAAAATAATATAGAGAAAACTGACTGAATGGGGCTTCTGGTAGGTGAGTACACCGGAAATTGTGCAAAGAGAATGCAATGACACATTCTCAGGCTCAGACATTAAAGACAAATGAAAGTGTTTGTGGACAAAATCAATTCTGGAGTTGATATAAGTAAGAAACAATAGGCTAAATGTTAAAGAATCATGCCATATCTTCAAATGCATATGGCAGACCAGATCTCAGCATATTTGTCGTGGCTCTTTGTTTGTAGTTACCTGAAAGTAGGTCTCAGAGGGTGCTCTCATCTGTTCATGTTGGAGCCACTAAGGATTTTATTTTCACAAACTAAAGCTGCGCTCAAGGACTCGTGTTTGAGAGTGGTTTTAACACCTAAACATATTAATGTTAGTAAACTTACAAGTAGGAGTCAGATTTCTACTCTCCTTTCAGTTAGTTTGGAAAGTCAAAAGTAGAACGTCACATCAGCTACACTGGAGTATTGTATTAAAGTAAATTGCAGCTGTTTGAATTTGTTCAGATATGGAAAGGCTAAAATGCTCTAATTTCCAAAAGCCCAAGGAGACGTCTCAATCACCACATGGCTTGTTTAGTGAACTAACTCAACAAATATTCAGAAACTAAATGTTAAAAAACAAATTGTTTCATCTGATGAATGAGCGATTTTGTTCAGACAGGTTCAAAATGGCAAAATTGTTGATGAACACATTTTCTGTGGTTTGATGATTGGTTTCAGTTCTGCGGTACAACCTCGCAAATGTAAAATGGCTCTGGAAGAATAGAGTTTAAAGTTTTACCGGTGTTTATGGGATGATGAATGCTTTGAGCATTAAATAGCTTTAAAATGTGAATATGAGCTGCATTATCACGCTCTCAATGTCGGTGTGAGATGGGCGAGGACACCTACAGGTTTGTACTTGTCCTTTACCCTGACAATCTATTTCTCTGCAGTCATATGCCTTACCTATTTTTTTTTTAATTCAGTTATTTATTTTTTTACACTTGTCTTTTTATGTCTTCATAAGTTCAATTAAATTTAATTCATTTTTATTTATATAGCGCCAAATCACAACTACAGTTGCCTCAAGGTGCTTTATATTGTAAGATAAAGACCCCACAGAAAATCAAACGTCCCCCTACGAACAAGCACTTGGTGACAGTGGGAAAGAAAAACTCCCTTTTAACGGGAAGAAACCTCCGGCAGAACCAGGCTCAGGGAGGGGCAGTAATCAGGGGTTTTAAGCCTAATCTTAAAAATAGAGATGGTGACTGTCTCCCAAATCCAAACTGGGGGCAGGTTCCACAGAAGAGGGGCCTGAAAGCTGAAGCCTGTTCTTTTAAATACCCTAGGAACCGCAAGGAAGCCAGCAGTCTGAGAGCAAAGTGCTCTATTGGGGTGATACGGTACTATGAGGTCTTTTAAGATAAGATGAGGCCTGATTATTCAAGGCCTTGTATGTGAGAACAATTTTAAATTAAATTCTGGATTTAACAGGGAGAGGAGCCAGTTCTCACTTCAAAATAAATCCAAAACCAGTGCTATAATTAGGGCTTTTATAGGCTTAAAAAAACTGTGGAAGGGGGCAATTCCATTAAAATAAATAAATAAAAAAGGTTGGGGGTAAATCTGAAAAGTAATGACATTATGAAGTGGTGAAAAAAAAAACAAGAAAAATCAAAAAAAAAAATTTCCCCGCCCCGAAGGAACCACATCACTACAGCACAGGCCTGATCACACCACAGGAATAAACAGGGAATTTCACACAGCACATTATTTAGGAGGTTGTCTTTGCATTTGGGTTCAAGTTTCTGATGCACAAAGTATCTCCTGATCAAATAATTGTGTAAAAGACCAAATTGACAGCAATGTCTCTTTAATGTCCAGATGCTTCTAATAATGCGGTGATTCTAAACTAAAATCACAAGGATTCCCTCATTGCTAAATCCAATTGTAAAGTTTAATTTGATTAGGTCCCAGCACTGCAGGCAAGCAGCACAGTTTTTTTTTCTCTGAATATTGCACACAGCTCTGCTGGTTTCTTTAAAGCAAACCCTAATAGGCCACGGTGTCATTATGAGGTATTTGACATTGTCTCTGATTATGAAATATAAGAATGAACTGTGAAACCTTTGCTGTTCTTTGTTTAATTTGGGCCATCAAAGTTATTAAAATAAACATTTAGAAACCTTTCCCCAGCTGCTTCACAAATGGATAATTCTTAAATTTTTAATAGTTCACTGAGTAATTTAATCTTTTAACCAAAAATAAATAAATAAAAAATCTGTTTGTACCGTTTCTGTGTTTTGCACTCATTGAGGAAGATTTCAATTAATTATGAAGATGTAGAATGTATTGGCCTTGTATTATTATTGTTGTTATTATTATTGTTATTATTATTATTACGCCTTTTATTCCATCATTTAATATAACTGATGACCACAAAGTGGGATGCTCCTCTGTCACCTCAAACTGAGAGTAGTTCTCTAAGAAGAATCCTCCATGTCACCTTGCAGGCAAGACCCTATCAGTATTGCCTCTGCTTTCACTAGAGTTAACAGAGTAGTGCAATATTGCTTATAGGGTCTTGGCTTTGAGGGATGGTCTTCCTCCTCTCTCCTCTTGGTGTGTTACTCCGGTGTGTCAGTGTGCAGATGGTGCTCCCGCTCATTTCATTCCTTCACGCTGCTGCAGGTCTCACTTATTTTAAATATGCAGTGTGATGTACACTTTGTGAGGATTGTCAGGATTGTAACTTTGCAATAACTGAAGTCGGTGTTACTGCTGCTGGACGTATTTCAAACCGTGTTGGGTGAAAGAGCGGTTTACCTGCTGTGTAATAAATTTGCTTGTTTTTTTGTAAGTGTCAATATCATCGGTAAACTCAGTCATAACCCTCATCCAGCTGACTGGACCCCAGAGGGTTTTTGTTTTTTGTCATAGCTCAGAAACTTTCTCTCATTTCAGTTTTTGATAACTTTGTCAGTCACATTATTGTTTTCTAATTCTGCATTGATTAGTACTTTTTTAAAAGTACAAATGTTTTGGAGTCCCAGGGGAGTCAAAAACACCCAATTCCATTTATGCAGGTTGACTAAATGGAACAATTTCATCAGTTTATAGAGGCGTAGGGATACTTTGTCAGTCATTTTTAAAAAAGACTGAAAAACTCAGCTGCCTTCAGACTGGAAGTTATCAGACTGTTTGAGACATCACCGGATCTACCTGGGACAGATAGATGCCCTGGTCATGCCGCCCATGAAAAGGAGAGCTGGATACTGCTGCATTGCAAGCCCTAATCCAAGCAGCAATGGCCCAGGAGTGAGGGAAAACTCCACCTGCTGATATGAATGTCCAACGCTCGGCTGGAAAATCTATTGGAAAAAGGTGTTACCTTTGCAGCTGAAACACAGACAGGATAGTAACAACGGCTTGCTGCTCCTGTCACATGCCAGTATATCCTGAGCATAGCGTGTGTGTGTGTGTGTGTGTGTGTGTGTGTGTGTGTGTGTAGCTTTAGTTGTTTTTGGTCCCTGTGCAACAACAGAGAGATCTTGGTTCATATTGCCAGCAATATGAACTTTTCTGGACAGTATTTCTAAGCTCAGCTGATGCGTGAAGGGTGTCAGATTCAGTAGACTCAGGATCTCATCTCTGCTTTTTATGGATGATGTAGTTCTGTTGGGTTCATCGGGTGGTGACCTCCAGCTTGCACAGGGGTGGTTTGTAGCTGAGTGTGACGCTGCTGGGATGGGAATTAGTGCCTCCAAGTTTGAGGCCATGGTTCTAAACCAGAAAAGGGTGGAGTGCCCACTCCACGTCAGGGACGAGTTCCTACCCCAAATGGACGAGTTTAACAGGAAGAACTCTCGG
>JAVDPK010020934.1:0-33443 GCA_034780415.1 Cichlasoma orientale | reverse complement strand
GTTCCTATAATAGACTCACGCTTGCGTTAACCGTTCAGTTGTTTTATAGCTGCGCTGCAAAGATTTTTTATGTTCCAGTTCTTATGATAAATCTAAACAGATGATTTAAACGTGTTTATTTCTTTTTATTTGTCTCATTTGTCTCACTAGCTGATGAAAAATCAACATATTACAGATTTTACAGATTCACTGTAAAAGCCTCAGTGGTTTTTTGTTTGTTTGTTTGTTTGTTTGTTTTTAATAACTCTATAACTTTTGTTAGCAGCGTTTCATAATGCCGTCCATTCTTGGAAATTTTATGTGAAGCAGTGACTGTAAATCAGGCACAAAAGTCATTTTTAGATTCTGGTGGATCAAAAAAAACAAAAAAAAGCTGTAGTCTGCACAGGAAGTACTGCATGGTAAACTACAAAAACAAAAACAAAAAGGTAAATCTAAAGATAGAAAAATAAAATAAACTATGCTGCGTTTACCCCTTCCTTTTAAATCTCTCTCACTGCTCCCTCTCTTATCCTTTCTCTGCCTGCGTATGAATTCTTTATCTCTAGCTCCTCATATTTGTCTTGCTTATTTCACGTTTTGCCTTCTCCTCCCTCCTCAGTCCATTTCAGCAGTCATGTGAAACAGTGAATGCAATTGCTCCAGGGAACTGAGCTCACAATTGCATTGCACAAAAGAAGACTAACTTAATACAATTACCATTTATGTCAGTGCTGTTAGTACTGCATGCAACGCGTTTACATTTCTCTCTGAATGATTTTTCTTTTTTGTTTTCACAGCAGACTAAAGGAGCTGGCTAATTGCAACAGGTCTGACCTACATTCTGGACCAACAGTAGCTCATTGAGCTCATGAAACAGTGACCACAAAAACAGGAGGTTTTGAACAAAAATCCAAAGTTAGTTAGCTGGCAGCACTGCGTTAAACAGCATTTAATCTGGCAGTATTGAGCCACATCTCACAAAGCGATCTAAAACAAACAGAAACTACACCTAAATAAAACGAGCTATTCAAAGTATCCGCCTATCATATACTGTCATCTGACCTGACATGAGCAGTGACTGACTGGATGTGTTGCCCTCTCACTCGTCAAGCTTGGTTCCTAATCTCTTTCTTATTAGCGCGGGAGACATATGTGCTCTTGTATCCTCTATGTAAAATCTCTGTTCAGAACAGAAATCTAAGGTAATATAAACAGAAATCAATGACTCCCTGTTGTAATCAAAGGTGCTGCTTACAGTAAAGGCAACCTTGGGGGGTTAAAAAAATGTAAAAATCTGGTTATACCTCCATGATGTCCATGTCACCAACTGCATTTAGTGAGAATTACAGTGGATAGATGAAACACCACACTTATAGTATTTTACTGCCCAGGTAAAAATATCAACACTCTGCACAGGCTTAACAGCACATAGATTATGGAAAATGTTTCAGTGCTTTCATTTAGATTTAGATGTTGTTGGAAAAGTTTGGAAAAGATAGTAAAGTTTGGATCTTCCATGCTCTCTCCTTCATCTTTGCTATAGTTTGAACATCATTTAAATCACCTGTCAGCTCTGGAGACAGTTAACATGCATGTCTGTTTTAATGATTTCTTCACAACTGCTCCGACAGTAATTAAAGAGGACTATATGATCTAGTAAAAGTGAGAGCTTTTACCCAGTACCCATAGGAGGACTCTCAGCAATATTCCAGCACCTTTATTAAGGTGGCATTTTTAAGCAGCAACATCTCAATCAGGTCAAGCTTCATCAAAGGAACATGTTTCAATGCAGGAAACATCTCTGGCAGATTAATACTCGGGATGCTGCTGTGTGGCTCCTTTTTCAGGATGCCATGCAGGTACTGCAGGTGCCTTCTGACGAAAACAAAAGCAAAAAAAAACACACAAAAATTCCCTGCACGTCTTATAGTCTGTACCACTGTTAACCACTGACCTATATAAACTTCAATTTCATTGTTTTCGTTGATCAAAATCTAGATGAATCTGGTTTAAAATACATTGTCGGTATGTAACGAGATCATTTAGTCGCATGCAGATATTTTTTAAAGTGTGATTTAATTCACTTGCTACTGTGACGGAAATAAAACCAATTATTTTAAACGAGGACGACGCAAAACAAACAAACAAACAAACGAAAACAACTCACCTCAGTGTCCTGTGGAAAAGTGGTCGAGTTAGGTGAGCTGCAGCCTACAAATTGAGCAGCCTATGGGAAGCACAGGTAGACTCCCTTCAACCTGCTCCTGTCAAACTTCTCATGTGGACTGGTGATGAGCGGAACCGCCGGGTCTTATCGTGAATGCGCCGACGTGCAGCCCCCCTTCACAGTTCATTTCCAGCCGACTACGCGCTAACTCTCAGGCACAGTGGTCCAAGTTACACAGGGATTTTAGTCCCGTGACACATGTCTTCACTGCGTAATGTGGGCTGCGTGTCGGTGAAAACGCGGCTTGGAGATGCGGGGCGTTAGACGCGCTCCAAGGGGTCAGCGTTTGTTTTTGTTTTTTTCTTTTTCTTTTCTTTCTTCTTCGACTGGCTGCAGACAGACAGACAGACGTTGGCACGATGAGCCTACGCGGTGTCTTTCATAATATGCTGCTCTCTCCTTCGCTTACTCCTTTCTTTCATTCTGTCTCCTTTCTTGCGTCCCTCTCTCTCTCCCCCACCTCTCCTCACTGTCTGTCCCCTCCTCCCTAATTTCTGCACAGTTCAGCGGAGCTTTATTAGAATCCTGTAACATTTACAGTGTCATGCGTTTGTCAACAAGCTGCTGTGAGCTAGTTATTCACCAGGTCCATGTACAGTGTGAAAACATCTTCTTCAATTTAAATATAAATATTTAAAAGAATATTTGTCTTGACCTTTGATTTGGTTTGCAAAATCTGATCCCTGAGCCCCTGCTGTGTATTTCCCCTCTTAGTCTCTGAGTAAGCCTTTGTTAATCAGTTGTGTGTTTGTGCTGCTTTCATTAAAGTGACAGTATATTTTGCTGATTTAATCTGCCGTACATACTCAGTTTTAAATAGTCCTCATTTCAATCTCAAGCTAATTAAACAAATGCTAATCAGCATAATACATGCACCCAGATGCAAATATGGAATGCTTCAAGTGGCTTTTTTTTTCTTGTGTTGTCAAAATATCGTCTGCATCATGTTTAGGTCAACGATGTGCCATTGCTTTCCCTTTTTGAAGTGTTTAGCTCTTCATGCTTGACACTTGTACACCTTAACCCTCTCATCCTGGAGGGCTCAGTGTTCCATGGGTAAGTAGGAACAGGAGGTGAGGGGTAGCAGATTTCCAGTGTTCTTGTAGCACCTGTCCTGCCACATTGTATCCGATTGCACTGGCACTCACAACTGTCAGATGGTGCACATTACAAAAAGCATACGGACATGCTGTAGTGTCCTTGAATTTTCCCATTCAAACTTCAGAACCTGCAGTTGTGTCATTCGAGTAGTTGAATTTAGTGGTTACACTGCAGATGAAGCCTCAGCTATTTGTTGCATTAACACTGTTGAGTTTATAGGGTTTTGTGTGATACCCTGATTCTGCCCCCGAAGCAGTTTATCATTTATTCACCCGTGCATGAAAATTAGCCCTCACGGGTTTAAGAGGCATTTTGCTACATCCTAACCCCAATTCCAAAAAAGTTGGGATTCTGTGTAAAATGTAAATAACAACAAAATGCATAGATTTGCAAATCTCATAAACTCATATATACAACAGAACATAGAAAACATACCAAATTTTTAAACTGAGAAATATTTTAATTCGGTGGCAGCCGCACATCTCGAAGAAGTTGGGGCAGGGTCATGCTTACCACTGAGCGGCATCCCCCTCTTCTTTTAACAGCAGTCCATAAACATCTGGGAACGGAGGAGACCAGCTGCTGGACTTTTTGATCATAATATGTCCTGTAGATGATGAGATATTCAAAGTCTTTACACTTTTACATTGGGGAATGTTGTTCCACAATTTGTAGATGCGCTTTTTAGCAGATTGGTGAACCTCTGCCTATCTTTACTTCTAAGATGCTCCTTTTATGCCCAGTCATGTTACTGACCTGTTACCAGGTAACCTAATTAGTTGCAAAATGTTCCTCCAGCTGTTTCTTTTTAGCACCACTTACTTTCACAGCCTTCTGTTGCCCCATCCATTCAAAATAAGCTAATATTTTTGATGAACTAGTAAAATGTCTCAGTTTAAGCATTAATATATTTTCTACATTGTATTATGAATAAAATATGGGTTTATGAAATTAGCACGTCACTGCATTCTGGTTTTATTTACATTTTACGAAGCATCCCAACTTTTTTGGAACTGAGGTTATATTTATTGTAATGCCATATACACTTTCTGCACATATTTTTTTAAGCTAAACATTTTATATACAGTAGATACTGAAATGGATGTTGTGTGTCTCAAAATGTTTAACTACTGAGTGTGAACATGGGGGTTATTATAGACACAGCTTGCGTGTCTCTTGTTGATATGCAATCAAGACCATTTAAAAGGCTTGGATAAACATTCAGAGTAGGGAGCGCGGTATATTATAAGGTTGTACAGTTTTGCACAAAGCCAACATCCTCACAATATAACCTCAGTTTATATAAAAGAGCTTAATAGGTTTTTGCTTCTCCACAATCCAAACTCTTCGGTAAGCTGGCTGCTGTTTGCTTCATTTATTTAATTTTATTCCTAATTTTATTGTAGTCTCTAAAACACTGATTGCTGATGCAACAAGACCTTTGTTATGAATTACTTATTGCTCTGGACATTTTTATCAAGTGTTTTAGTGTTTATAAATCTTTTGACAAGCCTTGGACTTTTTTGAAGTGGAATTTTGATTTCCTAAATAAATATACTAAGTATTTATTTTATGTATGCTTAGGCACCACCATTTGTTATATTATTGTTATATTGTTGCCTCTTTTTAATCTTTGTATAGAGCCATTTTAACGATATTGGCACACCAATACTGATTCAATGTCTTGTTCACAATTTTTGCTTAGCAGGTTGGCATTCTTAGCTCTGCTAATGGCCCCAGCATATGTCAATTTAGGAAGAAGCAAATGGGAATGTGGTTGTGTTTCCATGTTTTTCAGGTATTAGGTTAAAAACTGTCAACAATTTCTAGCAAAACATATAAAGCCACATTTTCAAAAATGAACTGCAAGTTAGTTAATTAAAGCCAAAGAATCAGCAGGTGACATACCCAATCAAAAAAGTGTGTGCATGTCAGATGGGAATGCCTGTGACCAAAGTTAATAGCTTTAATTTCTGAGAAAGATACACTGAGCTAAGAACATTCTGTGCAATATGTAGTTGTGATTAACCATGACTCAGAAACCACTGCACTTCTGCACAGCTTAAATTGCTGCAGTTTTTCTTTCATATTCGGACTTATTCATAGCTTTGATTTGTGTATGTAAGTAGCATTATCATACATATACAGGAGATATAGACTGAGGCTAATTTGTAATATTATATGAGAATATATTAGGTGGGGCGGGTCATTTACTGTGGCATTGCATTGTGTCTGAATGGTGCTATATAATAATTATGTTTAAGATCTGATTTACTTTTAATTTTACAGTTTTAGCAGACCTTAGGTGGTGGAGTACAATGTACAATAACTGCATCCACAAGATAGTGGAGTAAAAGCAGAAAGCATTTCTACTGGATCTATCTATGCTCTCACCTAATGGTGTTGGGGACTGTAAGATTAACAGTACTCTAGTCCAGTGAGTGCTGGTGCCACCTCATGCCCCCCCTTCTGGACATGCCCCTGTTTGGCAGCACAAGACACAAACACAGTATGGCTTCCAGAATCTATACTTCAACATGTGAGACTCGTTTCCACAAATGGTCTAGGAACGCAGATTCAGATTCACCTCCTTCATTTGCACAAACCACAGATCAGTTTGCACCTCTCCTCTCACATGTGTTTACTGGATTGTGCATCAGAACACCATAGATGCAGGCAAAGTGACTTTTGGGTAAATATTAAACTTTCAGAGTGCTGTTTATGCTGGTTATTGCAAAATTTTGCAACCAAACTTTGTCCTAGAATGAATATGTTAAACATGGCCTGAAATTTATAGTAAAATATTGAGCTGTTGTGCTTTTGGGGGTGGGGATTTTTTTTTTATCATATTTAATTTAGATTTGCCATTCCTTTTTAAATGGCTAAGGAATGTAGTTAATGCACGTGTAGCTCCTAACACTTTCATCACAGAGCAGATGTCATGATCAATAAGCCTTTTCACTCCCTTTTTATCAGTTTTGATTGTAGGCTCTTGCACATGACCTTCTCCTTGAGTTTATTTCCTTATGTTGCACAGGTGATTTTTTTTTTTAGAGAGTTAATGAAGACCTCTAATCAGTCTATGTAAATAGCAAGAAAAGTATTTTTGATGATGTCATCAGTAGACATGGATCCCCCCTTTTAATCCTGTTGGCTCTGTCGGGCACTTAGGAGTTTCTTTGTTCATAGAAACCTATGTCAGGTTTTCTATGTTACCACTGCTGTGCCACTGATAAATTATTGCATCTCTCCTTTAACACTAAAGCCACCAACTGTTTAAACAACCTCCACACATGGTCTCACCTCTCTCTGAACATTACACCTGTGGAAATCTTGGCATTACCTTTGATAAACACCTTCATTTCAGTGGTCACTTTGAAAACTAGCAAAGACTTAGCTCCACAATAAACACTCACTGGCCACTTCATTAGTTACACTTGGCTAGCAACAGGTTGGACCCTCTTTTGCGCTCAGAACTGCCTTAATTCTGTATGATTCAACAAGGAGCTGGAAACATTCCTCAGACATTTTGGTCCATACTGACACGACAGCGTCACACAGTTGCTGCAGATTTATGCACATTCATGACGCAAATCTCCTGTTCAGCCACATCCCAAACGTGCTCTATTGGATTGAGAACTGGTTACTGTGGGGGCCATTTGAGTGCAGTGAACTCATTGTCATGTTCAAGCAACCAGTTTGAGATGATTTGAGCTTTGTGACACGGTGCTAATCTTTTCTTGTAACTCACAATGCCTTCAGCGAATAAGAGAACAGGGCCTTCTTTTGCACTCGCATCAAAATTCAGCGTCATCACCTTTGACCTTCCTCTTTGTTTGCTCTCTGTGCTAAAGACTTTGCACACTTGTTAAGCACTAAGCTTTGTGCTTAAATGTACTTTTATGTTAATATTTTAAGTTCCATGTACACATTGAAATTCTTAGTACAGTAAACCATCGACAGCAATCCAGTTTTCTTCTTTCCTTTGTAATTTTCCACAATCCCCACAGTAAATGTAGTGACGGGCCTTTACTCTCTCTGTATGGTGTTTACATTAACTTAACAATTACATGTAGACGCCATAGACTAAAGTGTTTGACACCTTAGTCTATGGATGGATGTTGACATAGCGACATAAATTAAAGACAGCATAGGGAATTTGAATGGTCTGAACTGGTTTACCATCAACTGATGGTGTTGTGTGACTGATGGCCCCTCCTCCTGTTTCACTTAACTTGATTCTTGTGCACAGTCATTATCCACAGGAGTCACAAAGTCGGATTTAAGAATGTCAGGGATTATTGGGAAGACGGAACAAATGAAAGGGAATAAGTAAGGATTTTTGATAGGTGTGGAGATGGAAAGATGGTGGGAGGGAAGAAGAGATTTTGACAGAGCACAGAATGACCAGAAATGACTGAGAGGAAAAAGAGAAGAAAAATGAGGTGATGTGGAAATGAGCAAGAGTCTCCGTGGAGAGTATACATGTATTCCTTGCAGAATAATAAATGATACTGAGAGAAAAATGTAGGCCGCTGGCTTGTGCATAAGCCATCTCACTGAAACATAACAAATCATAAAGATCAAGGGCAAAACTTGTCCTATATTTTCAGTTCACACAGCAAATGGTAGAAAATGCTGTCTCATGATATTTAATAGAGTCATTGGCAAATTCCAAAGGCTGATGTAAAATCAATCTGACAAAGACCACTTCAAGGGAAAGGCAGCTTTAGTGAAAACAAGGTTATTAAAGGCATTACTTTCAGTCTGTACAAACAGTTGATTTATCAAACTCCTTACATCAGAATTACTAAATACAAATTGTCATTAAAAGTCTCAGTTAATTTGATGATATTGGAATTGTAAATTTAAAAAAAAAAATTCAGTGATGGGAAAGAGCTGAGCTATATGTGATCATTTCTCTAGAGAAGTGTTAAGAACTTAAGGGCTTTTTTTGAAAAAGAAAAATTGACATCACTAGTAGGATTAAAACCAGCTTTGCATGTGTTGTGGAGTAATGCTTAATATATGAAAAATATTGTATAAAGTTCCAGAGGAGCTGTGTAAAATCTAATTAAATGCATTAAGGTAAATTAGCAAATTAGCACTCACTGGCCACTTCATTAGGTACACGTTGGTCTTCAGAAATTCCTTCATTCTTCACGACAGATTCAAGTGCTGGAAACATTCCTTGGAGATTTTGGTACATTGGCAGGATATCTCCCATTCCACAGCCCCCCTAAAGGTGCTCTGTTGGATTGAGAGTACAGTGAGCTCATTATGTTCAAGAAAGCAATTTAAGATGATTTGAGCTTTGCGACATGGTGCGTTATCCCGTTGGAAGTAGCCATCAGAAGGTGGGTACACTGTGGTAATAAAGGAATGAACATGGTCAGCAACAATACTCGGGTAGGCTGTGGCATTTAAATGATGCTTGGTTAGTACTAAGGGGCCCGAAGTGTGCGTCCCCCACACCATTACACCAACACTAGCCTGAACTATTGATACACGGCAGTTGTTCATGTTGTTTGTGCCAAATCCTGACCCTACCATCTGAATGTTGCAGCAGAAAGTGAGACTCATCAGAACAGGCAACATTTTCCCGGTCTTCTGTTGTCCAGTCTTTTTCATAAGTCTGTACAAATTGTAGCCCGTTTCCTGTGCTTAGTTGACAGGAGCGGCAGCCGGTGTGGTCTTCTGCTGCTGTAGCCCACCTGCTTCAAGGTTCACTGTGTTGTGCATTGACAGATGCTCCTCTGCATCCATTGGTTGTAAGGAGTAGTCGTTTGAGTTATTTTTGCCTTCCTATCAGCTCGACACGCCTCTGGCTATTCTCCTCTGACCTCTGACATCAACAAGGCATTTTCACCCAGAAAACTGCTGCTCACTGGATTTTGTTTCCCCAAACCATTCTCTGTAAACCCTAGAAATGGGTGTGTGGGGAAATCCCAGCAGATCAGCACTTCTTGAAATATTCAGCCCATCTGGCACCAATAACCACACCGCATTCAAAGTCAGTTAAATCACCTGTCTTCATCATGCTGACGCTCTTTTTGAACTTCAGAAAGTCCGCATGCCTAAATGCACTGAGTTGCTCTCACGTGAGTCGATCTCTCCATTCACAAAGAGTTCAATAGGTGTTCCTAATGAAGTGGATGGTGACTGTACTCATTATGAAGACAACATCCTGTTACGCAGAAAACACATTAACATATAACAAAAAAAATTGTTTGTGTTTACAAAGGTATACATGCACGTGGTAAGAGCCACAACAAATAAGCTAAATACACGGAACTGATAAACACTGTGTGAAGAAAATGTAGTGAAGTCTGATTGAGAGTCCTCCTGTGGGTTTTAGGAGAAATGGCTAAAGAAAGACACACACGTGAAGCATTTATAAATCTTATTATTCAACAATATTCACATTACAACAACAACACTGCTCTGCTAGTGACAGGTTCTAATAATCCCAATATGTTGTATAGTTACTTTGTAATACATTATCAAGAGGCACTTCCAGTAAGTCTGGCAATAGAGGAGCTACAGTATTGTGTCTAAATTCCAAAACAGTAAAAATAAATATTTTTCTAAAAGTTTTTTTTTGTCATAATATACTTTTGAATCTGTACAGCATATATATATATATTTTATACAAAGTCAACCAATATATTGAAATAAAATGTCATATTTCACTTAAATACTGGTGAATCACACATTTTCTTCATCCTGTTGGTATTGCTACATGTGTTAAGTGCAAGATACTAAAGAGAAGAAAAGAACTGTATCTGTGAAGTGCCTGCTATAGCAGATAAAAACATACCAGTCTTGTTTAGCTTGCTTAAAGTTGTGGAGAGAAAAAAAAAAGAAGAAGAAGTCTGTTTTGGTTTCCTTTCTGACAAATGAGGAAAGCTAACGAATATAGCATTCAAACAATGTTTACATACATATATGTGAAAATGGTATGGCACAGGAGCAACAAACAATACAAAAAAAAAAGAAGAAAGAAACAAGAACTGTTTTTGGTTTGAATAAGAAAAAAAAATAACTATAAGAGCTTCAGTCTAACAACAGAACAGTTGGCCGGTTACATTGCTACTGGTGCCTGTTGACATGGCAGTGAAAGATTAACAGGCAGTTAACATGTGCACATCGCCGTGAGCTGTGTAATGCTAGATGTATACCAATAATTCTTGAGTTACTTTTATCTTCACAGAACAAAATATATATATGCATATTCAGATATCCTCACCAGTATTGGAATAACACTGATGGAAAACATGCTCCTTTTAGGGCTTGTTTTGTGCAAATCACAAAAAAACACAATGTTTAAAAAGGTTCTTTGGTTTGCACAAGCTCATCCAGTGTGTGGCAACCCTCCCACTGCCCCCCGCCCCCCTCGATATTTAAAGGAAACTGGCTCATGCTGGCTCTTATAAACTGAAATAACTGGTAGTTTGAAGCCCTGCACTTTTCTTGTTTTCCAACCCATTTCTAATAATAATAATTATTATTAGAGCACAAGAGTTTATGACCGCCATGTGACTGCCTGGCACAAATCACTGGCCCCCGCGATGACCAAGAACAAAAAGCCGACAGATGACGTGAAATTTTTTGTGTTATTTGAGAATTTTCATCTAATTTAAAGTAGTGACAAATGATTTGGTCACAAAAATCATCCAGCTTCTTCGGCCAAGCATGACGGTAGTTTTCCACGTGTTGGCCTATTTACTACAAATCAGCCACAGCGTACACTTTAACTCACACAATGCAGCCGTGTTTTACAAATCAGGCATTCTTTGGTTTCCTGTTATCGATTCCATCTCAGCTGACATTAGGTCATCATTATTTATTTTTTAAATAATGCAGCAGTTCACTTAAATGACAATAATAAAATATTGGCATAAAACTTGAATATATTTTAAACCTCAAGCAAATTTCCAGAGTGTGCTAACAGATTTCTTTTTTTTTTTTTTTTTTAAAGTGCAGATATGAAACAAAACCAATGGCTGCAAATGCAGGAAAAAAACTCCTAAAATATCTAAAATTGTAACGCCTACATTTAAATATGGTTAGCAACTATTTAAGAATACATGATTTGCAGTGAAAAGCTAAAACATGCGAAAAACACTTATGTGACCCTTTAATTTCACTGCATAAAGACTCAAACCCTCGACCAGTTCACCGCTCCCCTCCAGTTTACTCTCTAAAATGTTGCACAGCAACACGCTGCAGTGTTTTGGATTGTTGAAAAATAATATGAAAATAAAATAACTTCAAATTATATCACAGCTTTGATTTAAGTCTCTTTGAAGTGTACACAGAGGGGCAAGGTGGGGAGATCAGAGGGAAATTCTCTTCTGACTGACCTGTTAAGCTTTACATTTCTGATATCACACAAAATTCAAGTGAAAACAAAATAAAGAGATCTGAAAGAGTCTGCAGTTCCCCAAACATAGAGGTGGAGAATGGGATCGTACAGGTGTGAAACATGAAATATCCAATGTAATAGAATTCACATTAGATCACATGTGAGGTACTGATATACTGTATAGTGTATCAGGTATTTACAGTGTGGAGCTTAAGCTCATTTGCATGTACTCAAGTTACTGCTGTTTATCAGACAGGAGGCTTGCAGTTTTTTTTGTTGCAGTGAGGTGGGTGGATGTTTTTTTTAAAACTCAAGTTTGAAAGCTTGCTCACCTAAAAGATGCTTTGACCTACAGTTGTGTTGCTCCGTTGTGTATCAGCTGGTGTCTACAGGTCATTTTTTACCTGCTATATGTAAAAACCTATCAGGACAAGCCAATGCAAAGAGAGGCTAGTGGAAGACGACTGGTCCAGGAAGTGACACGTAAAGCCAAGAGGAATGTTGCCGGACATGCTACAAATATGCAAATGCAGCTAGCGCTGCAGTTTTTGCTACCAAGTACTTTTGCTTTCTTTTTGTCAAGCAAAATTTTATTATTATTATTATTATTATTAATTTTTTTTGGCCAGGGATTCCTGTGTGATTTACACCAATGATGAAGGTGGCTGTGCTTTGATTTGTGTATTTTGCTCCATAGTTTGTGAATCAAAACCCAATTAAGTTCTTCCTTCTTTGAGTTTTAGTAACAGCTACTGTAAATAAAAGACTTTAAACACCAAAGACCTTTCAGCTTGAACTGAAACGTGAACAATAAGCCCAGGCTTTACTTAGTGCAGCCTTTTTTTTCATTGTATTAAAAACAAGCTGAGCTACTGCACCCCTTTGTAAGCACAGGGAATAAGCAGTCAATAGACTTATGCTGCACCGTTTAGTCCTCCTTTGCACAATGGGCATTTTGATAACAGTGCAATGGATACAGCTGCAGATTTACACAGTATTACCAGAGTATTAGCAAAACTAATTGAGTTAAGAAACTGTGTTACAATAGGACAAGTTCAGGCAGTAAAAATAAGCAAACAAGCCTGTTTGATAGATTGCTTAATAGATCCAGTCTATAACGTCTAACTGCACAAAGTGTACACTTACTGGTAAATGTAATGCTGCTCTTTATATTTCTGTCACAGTTTTTTTTTTTTTTTTTTTTTTGATTTGAGGTTTGATTTCAGTGTTGCTGTTTTCGTTTGAAAAGTTTTCCACCCCGTTTCTTTACCTTGATGTCTCATCAGTTCAGGTACAGGTGGAATTATCAATCCCCAGTTAGCATCTCGCCCGTCACTTGTGACATCTGCGGTTTCAAATTGACCTGAATTGTTCTTATGTGATAAATCTATCTAAAGCCTATTGCACAGGGTACGCAAGTGTATCTCCACGGGTCTCTGCCATTTATACCTGTGTGGTTTGCATCGTGTAGTTATGTCTAGGGAGGAGCAGGGTTCTAGAAGGGTTTGTGGTTATGATGTGCCATTTAGCACAGAATTATAAATCCACTGTTACACGTCAGTAATGCTTAACCGGCTCTGAGCTGTGGTGCCATAGCTTATACAGTGTAACAACATCCTACTTTGCTTTGGCTACCCATGTCTCCATCACCTCTTGAGTGAACCTCAAGTGTCAGGCAGGTTCCCCCCCAAAAAAGTGCTGCCCAAATAAATGCATCCTTGTTTACTTTGTAAACATGATAAAAGAAAAACAACTGCCCATTACAGCTCGCTGCATGAAGCGACTTAAGTAACCTAAATTCTGGAGATCTGAATCCACAAAGAGCCACTGTCGCTTTTCTGATGTCAGCTCAAATACACTGTGCTGCATATCCCTGTAATACGGTTTGGAGAATTGGATCATCACATGATTCTGAATCCAACCAAACTGGCTCATCTTCAAAGCCTTATACCAGGGAGAATCTGCTGAATTGTGACAAAGATCTGAGACCCGTCTGACCTCTCATGAGCAGCTACAAGTAAAACTGAGAGGATTCCTCCATTAATAAGCCTCATTACTGAGGCTGCTCCCCCTTTTCACACTTTCCTACATTACTGCCAGTCTGAATCTCTGAGGACATCAAAGAAGAGTGCAAACACAACCTGTTAAACCTTTTTCAGTCGCATACAGTACCCGTCAAAAGTTTGGGCACACTCACCCATTCATATGAATGGGAAAGTGTGTCCAAACTGTACTGTAAGTAAAAAAAAGAAGAAGAAGAAGAAAGAAAATCTGCAGGCCTCTGATCAGAACTTATTTGGAACTTCTGCTTGAGCTATCGCACCGCTCTTTATCTGTATTGTGTGAAATGTTTTTACCCTTTCTGCATCTTCTATTTGCTATCATTAATGATCGATTACACTTACAAAATGCCTTGATTTTAAAAGAGGAGGAAAACTACAGTATTCAGTCAATTCATATTAAACATTATATATTCACTGCCATATATTTATTTATGCAGCTGTGGTTATTTTTAAGCTAGATTTGGTAACATAAGGGGGGGTTATTGTTTCCACTTAACTTTCTTTGGTTTATTATGGAAATAATGAAAAGACTTTACAGTGATGTTTGGTTTCTCCTTGTGTACAAGTGTGTCTTTAAACCTTTTCTACAGTTTTTTTTTATGTCTCATTAAAGGTCACTACAAAATTGACCTTTTGGAAGATAGTCTTCAGGGTGCAATATTTATAAACTCCTATGTGTAGACTGAGAACACAGGCTTTTTGGCTTGAGAGGTCAAAGTGCATGCTATCATATCATTTGTTTGTATGAGGCAATTTTGTGCAATGGCAGATGTTACCGAAATGGTGCTGGTACTGCTCTTGCTAAAAGGACTTCTAATTAGGGTGAGGTGGACTTCGCTGCCTTTTGGCTCGGCACGTTATCCGTCAGGACTTTAACTGCTTTTGCATTCATGCGGACTGAAGCTTTTTAACAGTGCTCGTGTGGACAGGATTTATTTATTTAGAACAACAAAGAAAAAAAAACCCTGTGTGAAAGAACACCCCTGTGTGCATGTATGTGTGTATGGACTAGGTTCTACACTTCCATGTATAGTTTTTTTTGTGGGCGCACAGCACCTCCTGCATGGCAATAAGCTTCACAGTGTTGAAATGTCTTATTAACGTAAATCTTCTTGGGTGATTTGGAGCTGTGACTCAGCTCTGGCCTGGTCCACTATGGCGGATAACTTTACTTTCTGAAACATTTGGCCTACATACCAGCCTGTAAAATACATCGGAGAGAAACAATATTTCTTGTCTCTAATGAATCTTCCTAAAAATCAGTTGAACAAGTTGAGAGGTGACATAAATGTGGGCACAGATTATATTTGCCTGCAATTTTTTTTTCTTTTTTTTTTGTGAGTTAGTTGTAATGTGATTTATACCATTATCCGTTATCCTTCTGAGAACCACACTTCACTGGGGACGCACTGAAGTGACAACAAGGCAGAAGCAGAGACAATTAGAAGGACAAGGACAGCAGAGGTCCTTTTTGTTTCTGTATCTCTACGGGTCTCTGCCTTCCTGAGTTATGCAGCCTGGAAACGTGTAGGTGCGTTGAACTGATTAACAGAAGAAAGGGAGAAACGATTACTGACTAACATTGTTTAACAAGAACAAAACATTGTTTTGTATGTTTTTCCTTGAATGAGAATAAAGCTTTTCGTGTAACAGAGTTCTTTGTTAAACTTCCTATCTGTTCTGAGCATGGAGTGTGTTTCTGCTACAGCACTGTGTGTGTGCGTGCGTGTGTGTGTGTGTGTGTGTGTGCAATGCATGACCACTGGCTCTTTTTTTCAATCTCCTTCTGAAATTCACGTGGCAGAGCCTCAGTGGACACGGCTTTTCCCCTTAGCTTTAATCCCATTGTATTCACGGAGAAGGGGCCTGTTGCACATCCTCGAGCAGCTGCGTGGCTCCAAAGTGTGCTGCTAGCATGGGAACTAAAGAGAGGAGTGTGGGAGGGGGTGGCATTGTGACAGTGTATTACTCACTGGTGGAGTGAATATGTGAATCAGCGTGGTTGGCCCATAGTGCAAGATGAGCAGTCTGGGTGAGGGCATGGTGCCAAATCCAAACTAAAACAAAGAGTAAAACAAACAAATAAAGTCCATCTTCATTTTTCACTTTCAGTTTTCTCTTTTTTCCCCCTTTGTCACTTCATATTTTGCTCATCTCACATCTCGTTCCTTGTCAGATGCACTGGGTATGTGTTATCCCTGTCCTCAACCCTGTTTTTGTTAGGCACATTTTACCCAAAACATCCTCTACAGTGTTGTGTCAAAGTGATGTGCTGGCTACCATATAAAGAGTTTATTTAGGAAAGAAAAAAAAATGTTTTAGACAACGTTCAGATTCCTGGTTTAAGAGGAGGTCAGAGTTCATAATTTCACTAAGGTTCTTCCTCTTTTTCTCCTGAAGTGTCTGATTGTGGAACGATTTCCTCTTCCTCTATAGCTGGCACCTCTTCCCTTTCATTAAGGCCATCAGTGGACTCCTCCTCTTTGCTCACTTGCTCCTCCTCTTCCTCATGAATGGCTGTTATTGGATCGGTGGGGTTACCAATGCAGTTTGGATTCTCTTCCTGAGCCTCCGCCTGGGCTTCTGCAGCAAGCACTCTTTTCCACATTTCATGGTTTTCCAAAAGATGCTGTGTGATCTGGCAAAACACTTTCCTCCTGCTCACCGTTTTGGCTTCTTGCCGCTCTGTGAGACATAAAGCCAACAGTTAGAGAAGCTCTTAGGATTGTACCTCTCTTAAAGAAAGCGATTTGGGGAAATATGTTCATTTGCTTTCTTGCAGAGTTACATGAAAGGCTTGATATTAAGTTTATGCATACCTTATGAGAAAGGCATGGAACAGGAAAACAGTGAGTCTGGCTCTGTTCAGAGAACAGAGCACCTTTATAGCCATGTAATTAACAATATATTCTTTTCTGTAATGTGTGTAATATGCAAAATTTAAGAAATCTATGCTTTCCTGTGAGGTTATAAGTAGAACTGTTTCTGTTTGTTTTTGTTATTTTGGCAAGTTTTACTGGAATGCACTTGTAATCCTGGGATAAAGCGAAGCATTTGTAGATCTACTGTAGAGCCATTTCTCATTCCTTTATACGCCTATGGCGCTTTTTCAAATTCTTCCTTCCGTATTTAGGGGTGAAATTCTGTCGCAGATACAAATGTTGGTGACCGTTAAATTACCAATGGGCGACATGACCTGTAAATTGAATTCTATGTGGATCTTCTGCTTAAAGGACCAAACATTTTAATACCACAATTTGTCTCTTTCATATCTGGTGCCACGTTAAGCTCCTGTGGGTCATATCAGATACTGCGAAAACAACCAATATGGCCACTTAGGCTGCAGGACTTGTTGCAAGAAAGCAAATGAGGGTGACAACCATCTATCACATTAAAAATGTCTAATAATTAATTGTTTTCTTATAGTTATCTTTTTTTTAATCTTTTTTAAAAATCTGTCACAGCTGTAGAAATAGCACTTCTGAAATCCTTTGCTCAATTATCTGACAGCCTGGCCCGTGTCCAGGCTCTCTCGCTCTTTTTTTGTCCGAGCAAACACTCACAGAAACGACACAATGATAATGATAAGTTAGAGATTTCCTAAAACATGAATCATCAAGAGACAGACATACGGGAAATGTCAGAACTTGTCGATGCATCCTCTTCTGCCATATCCTCCTCCTCCTCCTCTTCTTCTGTATCTTGTCGTTCCCGCTCTCCCTCAGATTTGTCAACCCAGCGTCCCGGCATAAGAGCAGCTGAGTCGTAGGAGGAGCAAAGCGGTCCCACTATGTGAGTAATGAATGATTCCTGTAGTTTAGCCAGTTGCGGAGCAGACCTATCCATGAATGGGCTGATGGGAAGGCCCAGGCTTGCTTCTTCATCACCCTAGCGGGGTACAAATGCGAATATGTGAGAATAACAGGAATTATTACATATAATTGATGAGATGACGAGATTTGTTGAACAGTTTACAGATATACATTCTTAAAATTAGCACAGAATAAAGTTTTTTAGGATTCTGTTACCGCGTAAGTCAGTATGAACAGTCAAAATCTAATTTGATCAACAAGTAGAGCATTACACAGTAAAAACAAATGTCTATATTAATGGTAAGCTCAACGGTAAACTCAGCTATGCATCTAGTCGTCTGTATAACACAAGTGGCAAACACAGAAACTTCCAGATATGCTGCCTCTGGGCACAGTCTCTGGAAAGTAGGTCAAGAAGACTACAAATAGAAAAACATCAGTTCAAACTATTGCCGATCTGTACGTAGGTATCAGTCATCCAAATGAGACTGTCTGCAGAGATTTTCCAGAGTAATGATGACTGTGATCTTTCTATTTGTACCCACATGGTCACCACCAGTAAATACAGCCATGAATCGAATTATCTTTGCTGCGCATGTATAGGCTAGGTGCATGACTCCCCGCAATACATCAGATAAACTGTAATTATATTTGTTTAAGGATTCATCTGTGTAACAGTCATATACTGTAAACGGAGGCCACACAAAGACAAACCAAAGTGGAACCATATCTACCCCTGTTTATCTTGTGGTTTGTGTTCCATTACCCACGACCACACAGCTCGTATTGTACTTTAATACATTGTGACAGTCCTGTATTGTGCTTTTATGTTTGTTATATGATGTTAGGGCTTTCAAAGCTATTCACCAGGAGGACAGAGGGCCAAGAGCTCCAATTGCTATGGCAACCAGAAACCTGGATGGCGTCAGTGCACAGCACTAGTGGTTGTGTGTGAGGGGTGTGTGTGTGTATGTATTTATAGACACGGCACAATCATATAGAGAAACTTTGTTATAAGTGAAAATTTCTAAGGTTTAGAATATTAAAGTGGTGCATTGCAGAGCATGATGAAAATACTCATATGTTTGTGTATGTGCATTTGTATCTCTGCTGACTCTGATGCTGACTGCTGACTCTGATGTCACCGAGAGCCCCGTTCCATCTGTGATCTTCCTCTGTGCGACTGTGAATGAGTGCTGTCAAAGGATGGCACATTTAGGTCGTCCGTCTCCCCTCTATGAAAGCAAAACATGCGCACACGCTCTGTCTCTCGCCACCCTGTCTCTCACCCCCACCCCCCCACCCCGGGATGCTGTCGCTCAAAGGACTTACATAATCCTCAAAGTTTTTTAAGACAACTGAGCCAAAGCTTCCAGAGGAACACCAGAATGCAAAGCAGCAGACATGAGAGGCACGTCGCTTTCCTCGGGAATCAGCAAAGCTCAGATTAGAGGGTTCTCGCTGCTGAACGCTGTTCTGATATCCTTTATTTGCACGTTCCCTTCATTAAAAAGGATTAAATGGATGATTCACGGGCTGATACTAAGTTTGGTGGCTGTCAAAGCAACCTTGTGATAACAAGATTCTGTCACAGCCTGTATGCCTAACATAAAGACCTGTTTTGAGAGGGATTTATATTGTGAGTGCCACTGAGGGAAAAAAAAAAAAAGCGTAAGAGCTTCAAATTAGTGCTATTCTGCTTACAAAAGCCTTGCTTGTGATCTTTATGATCTTGAGAGTTTAAGGCAGGATTTGTTGCCAAGCATCCGTCTACAGTGGCCTGTAATAAATTCAAGAGCTAGTAGGTAAGTGTTTTCAATATTCAATTATTGTCAGAGGGAACATGCAGTTACACATTTAAAACCTTACAGAAAGGTCCTTAGGGAAAGGAATTAAATCCCTGTCATGCATATTGGAAGTTTTGGGAATTTTGGTCAATTCCAATTTTCTGTCACCTCTATATCGTCACTCCCCCGCTTTCCTTTATTCACTTCCTGATTGTCTTGTTACTTTGTGTGGTCAAAATAACAAGTTTTCTCATTTCTCGTCTTCTCTGTCCTGATGCCTGTGACCTTGATCGAAATCTCAGTACTCGGTGCAAATCATAGTGGGGGGGAGGAATCTACAGATAAGTGCTCCTTTTTATCCACAGGTTATTTTAGGTACTGTTCAGTTCACCACGTGTGCGTGTTTGATTAAAAAAAAAAAAAGTATATCTTGTCACATTGTGGTATGCTGTCAATTTACTTAAAAGGAGCCCTAAATATTAAAGTTGTCAAGAACGCCGCTATGCTTGAATGACATCAGAAATAATAAAACACAGCAGTAGTCGGTTTATACCAAAACTATTTATGATGCCGCTATGCCGAACTTCATATTTAATTGACATCAATTTAAAATCAGAAGGCAGGATGTCTCATTTAGTTAAATGCCTGTTGCCTTGACTGCTCTCTCCTCATGTCTCTTCCTCGCCTCCTCTACGGGAGGGCCTAAAATGTTATGAGAGGATTTCAAGGAAAGGATTGACGTATGTATTAATAACGATATTAGAAATCAGGAAGATTTCCAGGAATTATTAGTGTTTCTTGAGTTTTATGTCTTGCCGTTTTCATTGTATTTCTTCATTCATTTTGTTCTGTATGACCTCTGACCTCTGTCATGGTCCTGGATTTTGGTTAATGATTCTTTCTGGCTGTGAGAATGATTTATATTAAAGTTTTCTTTCTTGTTTCTTTGGTAAATGGGCTTGTCAGCATTGTTTATAATCTTTGCATTTATTATACATTTCTCGTGCCTCCTGTATATATTTAGTGCCTTGGATTTTAGATGTTTAAAAACCTTCTTTATTTTCTGATGGTTTATTTTCCAGCCTTGTTATTTAAGTCTGACCTTCGTTTGTATATTCGATATGTCGAGTCTTTAGTTATTGTTAGTTTTTGTTACTGTGACTCTCAGGTTGTATTAAATTAGTTCTCTTTTGTGTGTCCATTGTCTGCTCCATCCTTCTGTCTTGTCTCTGTTCATCCTTTGTCTTTCAGTGTTTCCCTGTCAAGTCCTTCTGTTTATTCTTTTTTCCCCTGTTTAGTTCTCTGTCTTCCTGGTTTTGTGTGATAGTTTGTCTTTTGTCTCTTGTCCTTTGTATTTAGTTTACTTCCCTTGTCTCGTCATCCTGATTAGTTTCAGTTGTGTTTACTCTCCACCTATTTCCCTTCCTCATCACCTCTTGTATATCTTGGCTCAGTCTTCCTTTGTTCTTTGTCACATTGTCTGCATAAGCTGTGGGTTCCCTCACTCTGAATTCCCAGTGTTTCCTAGTATTCCTAGTAATCTGATTTTTGCATTCCCTGGCTCACTGTTTGGATTTTTGGACTTAAGTTCCCCTGAGTAACCTGCATAAAATGCTTGTTTTGTGTTTGACTCCTGCCTCCTGTGTCTTGTATTTGTGTCTACAAAATACTTCCACATAGCTAAACGTGACACTGTTTTTTGGATTTGTGCCACTTGCCTGCCTCCTGTCAAGTTGACCGACCTCCAGTGTTCTGCAATCTTCTTCTTGTTGCTGTGAGGTGACAGTGCAAACCACCTATCGCCGTGCTGCCCTACACAGTCTGGATTTTGAATGTAAAATATTTTTCTGTATAACTATTCTGTTTGCAGTGTCTGGGATTTGCTTGTACTTTGGCGCACAAGTTAGAATTTAGCAAAATATCCAGTCTGATTAGCCAAGTTTTATTGTGTTAAACCCTTAGTGTTAATTTAGTCATAAATGTCTGATTTGATTAAATTACTGCACACACACACACAGCAACACAGTACCAGTCAATGAATGAGTGAGTATGTCCAAACCTTAGACTGGTACTGTATACTATATTGCCAAAAGTACTCGCTCATCTGCCTTCACACACCTGTGAAGTTGAGTGACATCCCATTCTTAATCCACAGGGTTTAATATGATGATGTTAATATGATGAAGGCTTTCCACAAGGTTTAGGAGTGTGAAGTCCTAGCTCGCAGTCTCCGCTCTAATTCATCCCAAAGGTGTTCTGTCAGGTTGCGGTCAAGACTTTGTGCAAGCCAGTCAAGTACTTCCACACCAAACTCACTCATCCATGTCTTTATGGACCTTTATGGTGTGCAGTCATGTTGGAACAGGGAGGGGTCATCCCCAAACTATTCCCTTAAAGTTGGGAGCATGAAATTGTCCAAAATGTCTTGTATGCTGAAGCATTAAGAGTTCTTTTCACTGACACAAAGGAACCAAACCAAATCCTGAAAAACAACCTAACCCCCTAATCCCCCCCCCCCCTCCTCCACCAAACTTTACACTTGGTACAATGCAGTCAGACAAGTACCATTCTCCTGGCAACCACCAAAGCCAGACACATCCCTCAGATTGCCAGACAGAGAAGCGTGATTCATCACTGCAGAGAACACATCTCCTCTGCTCTAGAGTCCAGTTGCGGTGTGCTTTACACCACTGCATCTGACGCTTTGCATTGCACTTGGTGATGTAAGGCTTGGATGCAGCTGCTTGGCCAAGGAAACCCATTCAGTGAAGCTCTCTACACACTGTTCCTGAGCTAATCTGAAGGTCACATTAAGTTTGGAGGTCTGTAGCAACTGACTCTGCAGAAAGTTAGTGACCTCTGTACACTATGCACCTCAGCATCCGCTGACCCCGATCTGTCATTTTGCGTGGCTTACCACTTTGTGGCTGAGTTGCTGTCATTCCCAATCGCTTCCACTTTGTTATAATGCCACTAACAGTTGACTGTGGAATATTTAGTAGCGAAGAAATTTCATGACTAAACTTGTTGCACAGGTGGCGTCCTATCAGGGTACCACGCTGGAATTCAGTGAACTCATGAGAGCGGCCCATTCTTTCACATGTTTGTAGAAGCAGCCGGAATGCCTAGTTGCTTGGTTTTATACACCTGTGGCCATGGAAGTGATTGGAACACCTGAATTAAACCCTAGTGCAAAGGGCTACATGAAGAAGATGTGGGGCCTATGGATTCTTCAACACCCAACATCTAGACTATGGCTGGCCGATTACCAAGACTATATGAAGTACCCTCTGAAAGTCTACTTGAAGATGTGAATGCAGCACTATGGACAATTCCTACTGCGACCATCACTGAAACCAACCAGCTGATCTATACCATGGCAGCAGTGATCCTTGAGACGCTTGGATATAAGATAAACAGCCACAAGGGGCAGTACCCTCCATGGAGAAGGAGACTAGAGGCAAGATCAAGGCAGCACAGAGGGCATTTAGCCAGCTATCAGAGCTTCAGAAAGGTGTGATGAAGGAAGCCTAAGAAGTACAACAAGCTGTCCATAGCTGAGGCCTTAGAAACGATCAAGCAAAGACTCACAGCCTTGGCTAACTGCTTGAAGAGGTATACCAGAGGCGTAGACGCGAGGAGAATAAACCAGATGTTCTCCACTGAACCATCCAATGTGTACTCTCAGTGGCAGGGGAACAATATGTGAACAGGACCCTAAGAGCCTTCATCAGGAACTCAATGGGGATGTGGAGAACTACACTTGAGGCGAACTTCAAACCAATTGCATAAGTGCGGGTTTTACTAAGGAGATGCTCTGCCCCCCCACTGCTGTTCTGCATAGGCCTAAACCCCCTCAGCCAGATCATTAACAGGACTGGCTATGGATATCAGCCACCTCCCTCTACATGGATGACGTCAAGCTGTATGCCAGGAGTGAACGAGACATCGGTTCACTGATTCACACCACTAGGATCTACAGCAATGACATCAGAAAGTCATTTGGACTGGAGAAGTGTAGTTGGATGGTAACAAAGAGAGGGAAGGTAGTCAGAATACAAAGCTAGTGGAAAAAAAGGAGGAGGAGGGAAAATGTCAGTGACCTCCAAATGTAAAACCATTCCTGTTTTTGGGGTTGTCTCATTGTTGCCCCTCTAGTGCACCTGTTATTAATTTCATTTACACCAAAACAGCTGAAACTGATTAACTGACCATAATTGCCTTGATGCTATACTTTGATTAAAAAGCACTCCTTTAATTTTTTGGAGCACTGTATATACACTGATCAATGGGTCTCAATGGGTCATGGCTGTTTTGGCAGCAAAAGGGGGACCAGCACAATATTAGGCAGGTGGTCATAAGGTTATGCCCGATCGGCTTATAACGGGCATGATTCAATTCTTGTTGTGCTTTGTTCTTTCGACTGAAATGGTAATTGATGAGGATTCAAATGCTAATAACTTAAAAAGCAATGGTGCTTTTTTTAAGCGAACGCCTAACAGCAAGTTGCTCTCATTATACTGCAGACATTTTAATGAACATACTTGTTCATAGAACTCATTGACGATCCCTTCCGTCCACTGCAGGTGCAGCTCTTTACACTTCAGCGGCCCGTTGACATCAGCCAGCTTGATGCACATCTGGCACACGAGCAATCGATCATTCTCATTGGTCCAATCAATACAAGACACTCCTTCATCCGCTACCTAAGAAAGATGTTTGTCAAAAACAAAACTGTTAAAAGGTTGATAGATCTTGCATTTAGGACATTATGAAAGAAAAGATATTCTCTGTTATTTTAGGAAGAGACCTTCATGGAAAGAAATGGAAAAAAGCCTGTAGGAAATGTTTCTGTTTTAAATGTATTGTCACAAGGCTTATAAAGTTATACATAAGCACTTACTATTGAGAACACTGGAATTTTTTTTTTTTGTGTTTTTTTTTTCCATGTGAGTAGCAAAATATTAACCAAGAACTATGGAAAGATTACTAACAATATTTGAATTTCAGATGGATAATGGATACCATTTTACCATTTTTACCAATTATGTAACACATTTGATTTACCTTTGCATTAAACTCTGCAAGGAAGTCAAAGTGCTTTTTGAGGTCAGTGGCCAGGATAGCTTCAATGACTAGGAAGCGGAAGCGCTTGAACTCCACGTGTTCAAGGTTAACCAGGAAGTTATATTCAGATCGAGACATAAAGAGGTTCCAAGCCGCAGCCGCATGGTGGTTTTCCAAGACTGATCTGTCGTTGTAGAGAAGAGCCTAAAGTGGAAGAGGAGAAAGTTAAATTAACATTCAACATCCGTATTCAATGAAAAACCTAGAAGAGTCACTCGCTTACGAAACCATATTTAATATTTCATGTTACTGTTTAATGTATGATTTTGTATGCAAAAATCTAAAAATAAAAATAGCTCAACACATGAACCAAACCAGCCTCATTCATATTAATTGTATGTTCAACAAGCACATTAAATTAATGTGATATCTTATATTACTCTTTAGCTCATCATAATTACATCAAAATTGTTATAAAGGTTTGCACTGCTGCTTCAGGCTCATTTAGGCGCGCTGCTTATCAACGCTACAGGTTTCATGAACATAAACTTATTGTCATTCAATTTTGTGAGCTTATCAACCTTAAAATATTAATTACTGCCACATAACTAATAATTCAGTCAGTTAGTATCCTAAGATCAGCTCACTAGATATCCAGCACAGCCACTGAAGGCACTTGGTTGGTGAATATCCACAGAGCAACTTGATTTGGACTATGTTTCCCGTTCCCAGTTTAAGCTTCCCAGTAAAATAAACATCCTTATCTATCAGTGTTCTCTCTGTCACTCCATCACTACACCTCCTTCCCTTCTATGTTTATTTACCTGTGGTGCACTGGTAGCTACTAGAAAGGCGTTGGTTCTTCCAGGGTGGTCATAGTCATGCATGGCAGCAGCTACATAAAGGGCCATGAGCTCCAGGGCAGGGATAAGACCAGCCAGACAGCCATAGCCTTCCTCCAGTGCAGGGTTCATCCTGGACATCAGGAATCCTGTGGCACCAGGTGTAAAGCCATTCTGTGAGTCTATGGCCAAAGAGACAGCACAGGCACACTATCAGCGACCCTGACCTGATCGTTCCTCTGAAATGCTGCCTATTTAATTTATCACATGCCAGCATTTTCACTAACTTGCTCAGCAATGATTAAAAAGGAGAGAAAATAAAAATAGATGCAGAAAAATGAAGCAAAATGTGGGAGTACTTGAGTAATTTTGCTTTTGTGATGCTGTTAAAAATGTGTAAACAAGCACGAATAAAAATCAAGGCTAGACATCTAGTTAGGTTGTGAGCACTAGCTCTGGTTCAGGACCCACAAGTATGACTAAATGTATGCCCTAATTAGTCAGCTTGGTCCCTTGTGGTGAGAGTTATTATGCATAAATAACAAATCATATGTTTAATTTTTAATTGTATGCACTTTCAGCCTCTGAGTGAATGCCTAAATGTCTGTCCTGCTAAGTGTAGGTATGGCTATGAGTGTGCTAAGCTTGAAGATTTACACCAAAACAGCAACGGGCTTGCCAGCATCTGGCAGACTGGAAATAAAATTAAGAATATTATGCATAAAATACGTATGCGTAGTAGAGGCCGCACCAGTGTGTACTCCATTCTCAGTCAGCAGGATGGGCAGCCCTGGCACAGGCTGAGTGGTGAGGTACCAGACAGCATGCAGGACGTCTGTGGCATGGATCCGGTTGTGATCTGAGGAGAGTAAAACGAAGTGCTAATTCACACCAGTGTGGGAGGTAAGAGCATAGTGGGAAAATCCCAGCTTGAGTAGTTTTAAATATCCTGAATCACATTAGTCATTTCACCTTATTGTGCCTCAAAGCAAGAACTCACTGTCCTTTTAAAATATAATGAAAAGGTATATGTATTTGTAAAGTATATGGTATATGGATTCCTACTGAATATTTGAAAGTGTATGGTTGATAGGAGCCTGTTGTGGTTATCTTAAAACTGAGACAGCGTAAACTTGACACATGATTCAAAAACACAGCAACTCTTAACCTCATCATCCATGGAAGACGTAAATAAAAAGCCACATAAAATAAGCATCTGCGTAAACATTGAAAATGCTTGCGCACTCTCATTTCAGGTCACGCTGTCACTCACACATGAATGAGCTGCTATCAAACATTCTGTGTTGATCAAGCAATTCAGACAAATGCTGAAAATGTATGTGGGCTGCAAATTGACAGCTACACTGATATAGTCTGGTCATGATCAATGTCATAAATGCGTGAGACAGATATTGATGCTCTAAAGTAGTCTTTATCCATAGTATTAACAAGAATCTAAAACTAGTCCTTCTAGGTGTACCTCATGGAGGCTTTGAGGGAAGGGCTAAGATCTATTTGTTCATACCTGATTAGAAGCCATTTTACAGTATATTACAATCAGGTGGTTGTAACCTGACCTTCCATCATGCAACATTTGGGTCCAAAAGTATAGAGATCTGCTTAAGATGGACCAAGTCAACACTCAAATTTATAAAGCAGTGGATCCTTGTAATAATCTAATCTGCCACTCTATAAATTCATGCTACCTTTGGACTCACAGTGTCATCACATTTTCAGTATATAGTGAACTGACATAGAGACATACTAAATAAATCATATATTTTCATCTTTTGTCATTATTATTACTATACGCTAAATGTAAGACAGCAAAGACAGATCTGCTATTAAAAGTTTATTTCGTGAGCAACACATCCACCTTGTGGTGGCAAAAGGTAATGTTAGATGTTGGCTGTTTTTTTTTTTTTCCTTAAATATGTGGACCTTTTACTCACAAGGGATGTCCCTGTATCCGTTTTCCAAAGCGTGGAAGTAGTTCATGAACTCTTGTACAGGAATCCTGAAGGTCTCAAACAGACCCGTGTCCTCAAACAGCCTATAAGAAACCTGGGACATACCATGAGGAAAACATAGGAAAATAATATAATTTTCCCACCACCAGCATTAACATACTAACATCTTTATCCAGTTAGGCTGCTAATTACATAAGCATTCTGTAAATGTGATCATACTAATATCAGTTCCTGTTTATTGATTTAGTGATCATTTGTTTTCATTAAAGTTACAACATTTCCTCAGTAATGAAGCATTTACCTGGCTGAGGATGCAGCCTGTCTTGCCATGAGTCTTCTCCACAAGACTAAAAATGGGAAAATTCCAGTTGTTAAGTTGACTCATTAGAGGCTCCAGCCCTGGCATTAACAGAGTCTCTGGGGCCAAATTTGGCTTGTCCTGTCAGGTAAAGGTAGAGGTACAAAGAGAAGTTCAGAGTGGTGCAAAGAAATATTTAGAGGCATAGTGAAATAACTTTTAGCAACATTTTAGTCACCACAATGTGATAACAATAGCAGGAACATTTTGGTTCACTCAGTTCACTCTGTAGACATACATTATTAACTAAAACCAGCTTTTGGTAAAGTCACCTTCAAAGATACAGTATAGTGCCAAATGTATTCACTCACCCATCCAAATCATTGAATTCAGGTGTTCCAATCACTTCCACAGGTGTTTAAAATCAAGCACCTAGACATGCAGACTGCAAAGATTTGTGAAAAGAATGGGTCGCTCTCAGGAGCTCACTGAATTTCAGCGTGGCACCGTGATAAGGTGCCACCTGTGCAACAAGCACAGTCGTGAAATTTCCTCACTAGAGAGCTTCATAGAATGGCCAAACGGCTGCATCCAAGCCTTACATCACCAAGTGCAAATCAAAGCGTTGGATGCAGTGGTGTAAAGCACGCTGCCACTGGACTCCAGAGCAGAGGAGATGTGTTCTCTGGACACTGGAATCAGACGATTCATGCTTCTCCATCTGGCAATCCGATGGATAAGTCTGGCTTTGGTGGTTGCCAGGAGAACGGTACTTGTCAGACTGCATTGTGCCAAATGTAAAGTTTGGTGGAGGGGGGATTATGGTGTGGGTTTGGTTTTCAAGCCCCTTCGTTTAAGTGAAAGGAACTTGTAATGTTAAACATTTTGGACAATTTCATGCTCTCAACTTTGTAGGAACAGTTTGTGGATGGCCCCTTCCTGTTCCAACATGACTGTACACCAGTGCACCAGTGCACAAAGCAAGGTCCATAAAGCTATAGATGAGCAAGTTTGGTGTGGAAGAACTTGACTGGCCTGCACAGAGTTCTGATCTCAACCCGACAGAACACCTTTGGGATGAATTAGAGCAGAGACTGCGAGCCAGGCCTGCTCGTCCAACATCAGTGTCTGACCTCACAAATGCGCTTCTGGAAGAATTATTACAAGTTCCCATAAACACTCCTAAACCTTGTGAAAAGCCTTCCCAGAAGAGCTGTTATAGCTGCAAAGGGTGGGCCGACATCATATTAAACCCTATGGATTAAGAATGGGATGTCACTAAAGTTCATATGCGTGTGAAGGCAGATGAGTGAATACTTTTGGAAATATACTGTACGTGTTGTTTATTAATAAGAATATCTTGCTCACGACATCATGTGATGGTTTCACTTAATTGGAAAATGATGTAATGCTGCTCTTATTGAGGATTAAATTATTCATCTCCCTAATTAAATTATTTTTGGGGGAAGTACATTAGTTGAGGTCTGATTGTCTACCTCTGAAGAGAGCAGGAGTGGGTGAAGAACAATGCCCTCATTTGGATACTCCCTGCAACCTTCCCTTGCTTCAGGAGGCTTCTTGCCTCCCTCCCCCTCCTCTTCATTCTGTGCAAAGTCGCTGCTGTCACTGTGGTTGGTCTCATAGGTGCTGTCGTAGGTACTATCATAGTCTGATGATGCCACTGCGCGTTCATCTGGAAATACATGGCACAAAGATAGTTTTAATCATACTCGTAGTTATGGCCACATTGGATTGGATACATTAAAATAACTGAACGCATTAGAATTCCACACAAGTGTTTCTTCTGTCTTCTGTTAAGAATACATTCATTAACACCCACAGACGTTTCTATTTAACTAAAAATAAAGAAAATACTATACAAGGTGAACTCTTGTTTATGGTTTTTTAATGACTCCATCTCCAAAATTTCTGGTTTAGCAGTTGAAGCAGGATTTTTAAGACCAATATCGATATTTGGTGATCTAAAAACCGTAATGTCGGCCGATATTTCTTTCTTTCAGACACATGAAATATAAACAGATTTCCCTAACATTTGCTATGTGTAGTTATTTACAAGTCCTTACTAAGATAATGTGTGAGTACAGTTCAAAAATAAACTTTTTATTGTAACAACATTTTTTGGATTACTTGTTTGCGCTCTGCACGAGTGCTGATGTTGCAAATTATGCAGCATCAACACTAATAACATGGTTGAAGGGTTTTTTTTCTCCCATCTCGTCTTAACTTTTTCAATTTGCACTTATTGGCTGCTATAAATGCAGACATCAATATATCGGCAAACAACTAACATCAGCTGATATATAGATCGGGCTCTAATCTGTAAGCACAAGCAGTAAAGTATGCAGGTTTTGCTTGGTTGTTTACCTGGGTGGGGTATTCTGTCTCCTTTGTCCACAGATTCTACCCTGTTGTTTAGTCGATTGCTGAACGGCCTGCCACAGCTGAAGGAGAGCAGAAAGACACAAACATTCACAGGATGCATACTGATCCATACTGATAATTGTTCTCTTTCATCTGGTAATTTAGACACTTCCTTCCCTCTAAGAGCAAACAAATCAATTGACTAATTTCCCTCATTCACACACAAATGATGCGTGGACTGTAAATCAAAATTTTCTGCATTCAGAACTGCTCAATGCAACGTAAGTAAACAACTGATTTAGTGTGTGATAGCATGTAAATTACCTGCCGCAGAGTGATGGAGGCTGCCAGTGAGTGGTGGTGGAGCTCGGGGCACTCTGGCTGTGAGTTAAGGCTCTGTGGTGGCTCTTGGAGACCACAGATCCAGGTACCCGCTCTGTTAGTGGCCCAACCGGCTCAGGAAGCTGCACTGAACATGTTTTTATTGTAGGGCTGGAGGCAGGAGTGCCCTGGACGGGAGGAGATGAGCACGGAGAGCCCAGAGGTGATATGTTGGAGGGAGGAAAACCTGAAAAAGAATATTTCAGATTTCAAGCACTGCATTGTAAAAAAAGACCCCCCCCCCCCCACCGAAAAAAAAAACAAAAAACTAACGTTCTGAACTCTACAGTAAAGCAGATCTACAAACACTCGCCTGGTCTTCCCAGTGGTTTGCTGTACAGGTGGTTGGATGTGACAGAGGCAGCACAGGAGGCAGCACAGGAGGCAGACATGGAGCGACTCTTTGAGATGGTCATCATCACTGAGTTGTTCCAAAATTCACTGTTTTAATGTAGGGAAAAAAAAGTCAGATAAAGGAATTACAGTAATCTTTAACTGTCAGAGTGAGAGACGTTACCTCTCTGTAGTGTGTTTGATGCTGGCTGACCGGTCTCTGCGTACAGGGCCTGGCTCGATGGTAGGCAACCCTGTAGCTGACGTGGTTGTGGTCCAAGTAGATGAAATTCTCCTCAGCAATCCTGGGGGCAGACTCCGCCTGAGGCGCTGAAATACAGATGTACATGTTAACATGCTTACAAGCAGGACACCACCAGTTAGGAAAAAATCAGTTAGGAAGGATAAGAAGCGTGCAACGGTCTGTGGCAACCACCTGCAAAACCATTCCCTTTGGGGGGGTTGTCTTGTGTCCAGTGCATCTTTTGTTCATTTGCACCAAAGCAGGTGAAATGGATCCACAGTGGCGTATGCTGCCAAAGTGGACAGATAGCCGCGAAGTTTATCTGACTTGTTGTTACACTGTGATGATCAAATGTTCACTAAAGCAGTGCCGTTATTCTCAGAGCTGAACTTCTGCTCGTTGCAGAAAACAGTGGAAGTGTGTTTGTGCATCTTTAACAAGTTTAGATTTTAAAAGGATTTTATGTAAATAATAAGAGTAATAATTTATCTGGCTTTTCACAGAAAGAGTTTCATTATTGTTATTGTGCAGATGCTGAAATAATCACCATGTTTATGCTAAGGCTGGCTTCTTTCTGGCAAGAAGACAAATCTATTAGAATTACAACTTAAAGGAAGATTCAGTGTAAATAACTTTGTTGTGTGTATTGAACTCAAATTAATATAATTTCACTGATTAAATGTTAATTTAAGAAAACAGACTGACTGACACCCTCAGCTTAATATCACTATTACTCAGCTAACACACAGTACTTCATGGTGCACCTGATGTTTTTTTGTTTTTTTTTAAGAAATATAGTTGTAATTGTTCATTACAAACTTTTAATCTTCAGCCATATTTCTTTAGAGCAAGTGTTGTGCACCCTTTTCTTAACCATCAAAAAACCGACAATATCAAATGTGAGCCTTATCTGTTCTTCGAATCTATTGCAGTTTTTTTGAAAAAAGTATGGGAGTATCTTGATACTGGGATACTAATCAATACTAAAAATGACTACTTGATTTGATAGTCATTTCAGGAAGTATTGGTACCAGAAGTGTCGTCCTTGTCTGCTTCAGGTTCACACAGCTCCTCCCCTCAATAGCAGCTGTATTTTAGGAGGAATTTCAAACTGCAGCTGATCCTTGTGTCTTGGATGTCTGAGCGTCCATGAATGTGCCAACAGGTACAGTAGTCTGAAGACTGTCTCTAATTATCTGAGGATCTGATAAATTAATATGGCACAAGTGAACAGTAAAGCTTCTATTCTATCAATATTCTATCAATATTTTAAGTATTAAACACTGTTTTCTTTGACTTTATCAAAAATGGCTTCAAGTATTTTCCTGGGTATACATATCAAGTTTGCAATCCTCATGACAATCCTATATGGAAGACATGATGATTTAATCAGCTTGTATTTTTCTGAAAAGCACACACAAACACATTTACAGTAGGATATAGAGGGCAGCAGAGGATCACATTTGATATTCTTTGAAAATTAAATTGCATCCACTCAAACAGATAACCAAACATATATACAAAGACTTAACTGCCAATCAATCAAGCAGACACACACACATGCTCGCACTGCTCTGTGGCACTTTATCTACTCAAAGAGCCCAAACAGTGTGTGAAAGAATGACTGAGGAAGCAAGTCAAAGAGAAAAGGATGGGTTGAGAGAGAATGGAAGTTGGTGCTTTATCTGTAGTAAATATTATTATGGGGTATTCCATTTTAAAGAGCATATCTGAACTGTCTTCATGCAACAGCAATGTAGCTTGAAAAAATGGCATGACGTTTTATATAATCCAATCTTGTAACATTACGGTACACTTTGAAAATGTAGCTGGAATTAGAAGTAATAAATATAAAGACAAAATCTGTGCAAGAGAAGCTGGTTCAGATGCTAGAAGTTGACATTAATTAGACAAATACCCTGATCTGCAGCGGCTGGACAACATAAAAAGCCAAATGATTAATTGCCAACAGGAACTACAAGCAAAAGTACCCATGCTTTTAAGAAAGAACACAGAGAGTTCTGCTGTCTCGTTGAGCAAGGTCAAAGCTCAATTGTAGCTCCATCACCAATATTACTGATTACCTTTATGTAACTGCTATTTCTGTGCTTAGTTCAAAGCCATACAACAGGGCAGTGCAAGTGAGTTGAATCACCTACATTACCCACTACCACATGCAGTCTCACAAATCCCCAGTGAGCCAAAATGAGGCAGCATCTCATTGAGTTCCACTACATGGTTCAGGCATTTGAGTGCACTCAGGTATTGTTAAAGCTGCTAGTCACTTTCCTGGTAGGCTGTCCTGCATTGCATCACACACTTTATTTAGTTTCCTTGCCCGCGTTAAGTGCCTTCATACTTTTTGAAGCGCTGGCCTTGTAAAACATTAAAAACCCCCCTGGAAGAATTTGCGTCATTGTTAGCTATCTTAGAGGCCCCCACCAGGCTAGCAGTGAGGGAGGAAATGGAAAAGATTGGTGATATATGCAGAAAGAGGTATACCCAAGTAAATACCTGTGTGTGTGTGTGTGTGTGTGTGTGTGTGTGTGTGTGTGTGTGTGTGTGTGTGTGTGTGTGTGTGTGTGT
>JAVDPK010020926.1:0-33465 GCA_034780415.1 Cichlasoma orientale | reverse complement strand
CAGTACCACTTGGGAGGAACTTCAGACCTAGAACGCAAACACACTGAACATAAGCTGTGATAATTCTGCAGTATCTGCAAATCTGAGGTATTCTTTCAAGTATTACCCATTGTTTGATACGACTTTTGGGAAGAGGCAAGACAGGATGTTAATGTCGCTGACGGAGAAGATGTAGATGTTGACCACATGGCCCAAACTGTGAACAACTACAACGAAAACGCAAGCAGTGAGCGGCACACAAACATTTCTATAACCAAACATCAAATCGTGATCATCCTTTCCTGAAATACCAACTTGAGAGGATGATGGCAGTCATGGCCATAAAGCGATGAAAGTCAATGGCAGCATCGAAGGGGATGTATCGGTTCAGGAAGGTCTCTCGGCAGAGCGTGATGAGGTTGCGGCACACGGTGAGAAGCATGTAAGGGAACAGAAAGGAGATGGCAGCAGCCGAGCCACGGGACACGATGATACCCACCACAGACGTCTCAGGGACGCCAGTAGATTCAGCCTGCAAACCATAGTCTGCACACAAAAATATTATTCAGGTCAGACAACAAAACAAAAAGGGTTCACGGGGTCGCTGCAGAATCAACGCAACACAATGGGGAAGCAGAAGGAAGAGTTCCACTCACAGTAACATCTTTCAAGTGCGACACCAGCTGTGATGCCGTATACAATGATGAAGCACACAATGTGACGGCGATAATTCTCAATGAAACGTTTGAACTGCTGGACTTTCTGCTGCACCGGGTTCCTTATGTACTTCTCACGCTTTGGCTTCACGTAGACGTCTGGAGTGCTGACATTTAACCTGAAAATATTTGAATCCATTACATTTTATTCTGTGCATATTCTGCATTTCTGTTCTATGTGAGCATATTCAGGTCAGGTGAAGCGTGATGCACGTGTGAAGCTTTGTAAGATTAAAAAAAATGAAAAACCACAGGTCAACATGCCGCTCCCATAAGTCTGTATTTATTCTGTGTGTTATCATCATCTGTGGCCACTGTTTCACTGCTACCTCCTTGGTCCGTATGTATTAGTTTAGCTTAAAGAAACAAAACATACTTTTTCCGTTTGCGTATCTCTGTTCCATCTGTCTTGTTGCTGCTGCAAATGAAAATTGAACAACATTGTAACCACAGAAACAAGAGTCATGTAAAAAATAATAAATAATCCCTGTTTTTCATGTAAAGCAATGACTTTCTTACCCGTTTGCCGGACAAATGAAGGACACTCTCTGGTCTCGACTCAGCTTCTTCTTCTCCTGTTTCTCCATCCCTGTGCACATGGCAGACAAACAAATGCATCAGACAAGGTCAGAAAAATGAGGATGTTCTTAAACAACACTTTCTCCAACCTTTGACATTGAGCTGAGCGAACTGCAGCTCCTTCTCGTGATCACGCAAGAGAAAATGAAAGTCCTCCCAGGAGATTTTCTCCTTGTCATCAAAGCCCGCGGCCTGCATCATGGCCTTGATGCCGTCCTCTGCCTGGCTCTTTGACAGAGCACCGTTGGAGATTTCAATGAAAGACCTGCAATTCATCAAAAGGGTGAAAACGACCCAAAAAAAACCAAAAAAACCCCACACACAGCAAGGATGTGGTGCACTCGTTAAACAGAGCATAGACCAAACCTGAGCATCCTGGCAAATTCTTCTTTTGACAAGAAACCAGTTCCATCCATGTCGTTCATGGAGAACATGAGTTTGGACTTTTCCTCTGGAGACCCTGAATATATATATATATTTAGACATCTATTAATCTGCAATAATATTTAATAACTGTTCTCATGATGTGTTCTTTATTTTCACTTGAAGCTGGGCTGTCTTAATGGAAAGCGTTATTTAAATATTTTGTAAATTCTGGAAAGCGTGATTTATTGTTTATTATTATTATTATTAAAAATAATTGACATTTTAGATGCATTTTTAGAGTTGTGGCAAAATGGCAGAGCATATCTTGAAGTCGCCAGTTTTACCTTTCATAAAGATAACAATAACGTCCAGAAACTCTTGGAAGGAAAGGTAGCCGTTTCCATCTTTATCGGCTAGCGTGAACATGGAGTCCACAAATAAGGAGTCAGACTTGAGGCCGAGTGCGTCAGCAAACTCTGACGCTGTCAGCTCACACCGGAGAACCTCTCTGGCTTTCTTGCGGGATATGCCACTCATGTCACCGGCGTCACACTTCTCTATTTCCAAGACCTGTCAGGGAAAGCATTATCATGTCACCATAGTGCCATTACTAATATCACCAGCGTCAACAGGATGATGTCGTGGCAGATGAGATCACAATCAAGACCAACAATTAGTTCTATTGGTTTGAGGTCTGGTCATATTAGAGCTTCAACTAGAACTGATGGCATTTAGTGGCTGAGCATAAAGCTGCTACCACCGTAACAGGAGAGAGGATGAGGTAAGCGTCCAGAGGCTCGCTGTACCTTGGAGAAAGCGTGGCGAATGAAGGTTTCCACAATCTGAGCCCTCTGCTCTCTGGTTAAAGCCTCCTTCAGCAGTTCCTTCTCCCTCATCCCTTTCACTCTAATCTCCGGCCTGACGTCTGTCACCTCTGGACACAGATGCCTGACAAATTCCGCACGTTTGTTCTCCTCATCGAAAAATAGCACCTGAATGTGTAAAACAGGGAGCATTTGAATAAAAAATCAGAGGAAGCGACTGATAAGTGATGTTTTTTTTTAATCATGCATGCATGCATCTATGACTGGATGAAGTGGGGAATAAAGCAACATCACTGTGTAAGTGAGAAAGTTGGATATGTATAAAATGCAGTTTTGTCTGCACGTGCTTGCATAAGATGCTGAAGCAGCATTTTTGGCTTTTCAGTCATTTGAATCAGATTGCAACAGTATCTATAGGTTCAAAATATCTATGGACACATCTACTCACCAGGTCGTACTCTTTTGGTACTTTGAGCAGCAGAGCTTTTTGGTGACGGTCTTTGGAGAGGACAACGTCAAGGTAGTCCTGGTTGCTGAGGTTGATGCAGCGGTGAGCAGACCCAGATCTGTCAACGACCTGTAGTATCTTATTCTCATCGATCGCCACGCTGACGGGCTGCAAGTGTTTTTTATTACCCTGCCACTCGTGTGCTGGAGGGCATAAGCAGAATGAGAAGATCTATGTGATAGCTTTTTGGATAAGGATGAGGAGAAGTATGCAATAACAGAGATTTGGTTAGTCTTTCATTTGGTTTAACCATTTTCCTCTTTATAATGACTATATCTATAAATATCACCTAGACGCTGTAAACTCTTTTATATTTTTTATCCTTTATAAACACATTTTAATTTCATACCGATGAGTCCCACAGCCTGCTTCTCTGTCCTGTCACCAGCTTTTCTTCTTCTCTGAAACTTCCTGTAGCGATATTTCCTTAGATACGCCACCAAACAGGCCACCAGAAAACTCACTGTGAAGGTAAAACAATCAAATGTTTCATAATCAAATCAGAATTATCGCTATGCAGAAAGAGAGTGTGAGTGTGACACTGACCAACGGGGAAGAGGAACAAGACAGTAACAAATATCCCAAAGCCAGCCTGGCTCCCATCAAAGTAATTAAGTTCTGTGGCATTAGTGCAGGGAGGGAGCATTGATGCCTTTAGCTGTGTGGGTTGAGGACAGGGGTCACCTAATGACAACAGAGAGAGTTTTTTTATTTATTTTAAAAACATTTTTACATATATAAAAACAGTATACACATATAGTGTTTTTACCATCCTTCCAGAAGAACACGTTTTTCTGTATATCTTTGGCCTCTGCACTTGTCACTGCAATAAGGATGTCATGATACGTCACGTTGCGGATCGCTTGGATCTCCTCATCTGTAAACAAGCTGGAAGTGGGCCCCAAGAAAAAAGCACAAAGTGATGAGCTGACTGACTCGAATATTATGAATGTGTGAAATTATGACCATTTTTTGCAGGCTTATAATGTATTCCATGTATTTCTACTGTGTGAGGAGGACCCTGCCTGAGATTACCCATTCTGTTTGTTCTCAAACCAAAAGCGGTCTCCGTTTCTTATACGTTCAAACTGGTCCAGGATGATGGCCGAGAAAACTGGACCTGGACCATCAAGAGTTTCCAGCAGTCCTCCAGGGAAGAGCTCCAGCTTTGAGATGTCTCCATTATACAGTTCTGCAACGTCGTGGAGCAACTGTTGCAACAGAACACATGTTTAATTCACAGTATTACCGCCTAATTTTCTTTATTGTGTGTTTGCTCATCAGCTTTTGTACCTGTGGGTTGGTGTGATTGAGCTCGGGATTAATCTCTTCAAATGTGTTTACAGGAGGCAGATCCAGAGCCCTTCTGATCTCAGTGTAACTCCGTAGGCCAAAGTCTCTCCCTCGCTGGATGGTCATCGCCCCCAGATCTGTCCGGCTGAACTTTAATGGTCCGTACATGAAATCTATCAAAGTATAAATCAGATCAGCGCATTGGATATTCATTTATTTATAGGGTTAATGAATTGAAAGAGGTGGTGAATAAAAACCTCTCAGGTCTTCCACAACAATATTGTCTTCTCTCTCTGAAATCTGGGAGGCCATCCCCATGAGGAGGTCGTCTACATCCTGACTTGTCTTCACATTAACGTTCTGGAAAAATTAATGAGAAATATTTAACATCTGGGGACAGACATTACAAAGTAGTTCAAGCTATAAATGCTGTGATGTGCATAATTCTGTATATAATACGGAAACCAGTCATGGTAGATGGCAGCCCCTCTTTGTACATGGTCCTGCTGGAGGTCCCTTCCTGTTAAAAAGGAGTTCTTCTTCCCCACTGTTGCCAAGTGCTTCCTCATATGGGATTGTTTGATCATTTGGGTTCTGCCTTTACCTCACAATACAAATCACCTTGATAAAGCTCGTACTGTCACTATTTAAGTAAAACTGAACTGAACTGAATCAAAGTGGAGTGTGTAGCGCGGAGGCAAACTTGCTTTGTAACTGTCAAAATGTTGTATCGATAAAATGCAGCACTCAAAATAAAATATACCTGACGTTTCCAAAAGCTGTTACAAAGGCGCATTGCTGTCGACGTGCTCCCATCTAAGCCAATAATTTCCCGAAAATGGCAGGTTTGGTTTCTGCAGGAAAAAGGAGAGACAATGCACTGTACAATTCTTCTTACAGCATCTAAATGCAGGGTTTTAGATGGTGTCTGACACCATTCACAGCAGGATACTGAGCTTTTATTACTTCTCCTTCTAACACAAGATAACAGGCAGTGGTATTTTTCTTTGAACTTGAGAAACAGCTCACTGGCCTTTCTTGTTGCCAATGATCCCAGGAAAAAAAGAATCACTACCTCATGTAAACACCAGGCGGAGCCATAGTGATACCAAATCGTATGGCAGCAACCTGAAACTCGGGTGAGACCCCTGGATCAACAAACTTCTGGTAACCTGCGCACAAGTAAGTCAGAACATAATACAAACTGAAAAAAAGAGAATGACAACAACAACAGAGCAAGAATCGGACCTCGTGCATGCAGACTTGCCTCACTGTGAGGCAACAAACAGTGTATAGAACAACAGTAAAAAAAAAAAGTGATTGAGGCGATGGGATCATCTGACCACTATCCTTTAACTTTCTTCAGCCGTGGCTGCTTATTCAGCACATGAAGAAGACTCAGGTTAATGCTTTGCTGACGGCACACATTTCTGTGTCAAACACCACCACAGATGGCTCACCTCACCACGTCTTGTGGTCACTGGCGCATTACCTGTTCCTCTCTACTTCTACACACACGCACTCTGGCTGATTCTTACCTGGGTAAGGAGGAATCTTTTTGACTTGGAGGTATGCAGGCAGCCATTCATAGAGAGCAATATTCTGTGTGGAAACGTGGCAGGAAAAAACAGTCAGTTTTTAAGATTAAACTGTGCTCAAGTCATGCATAACGCCATTGATTCATGTGGTAATAAATCCAAAAGCTTATGTTTGAAATTTGATATGGCAAAAAGAATTATTTGTTCTCTATTGTTTTAAAAGCAACTATAAAAAAAAGGAAGCAAGTTCATTGCGGTTTCGAGACAGCTTGTGCAGAGAGCAGAAGTGCTAATCAAACAAGTGAGGGATGATGCATTCGCCTTTAATGACCAGCTAGAGTTGATCCAACCTCTTTCTTTCAAGAGTGCAAATTAAAGCAGCATCTGTGCAGCGATGCAGGATTACGTGGAGACTTTTCCTTCTACCTGCAATGTGGCCACAACGGTCTTCCTGGCGTTTTGAAACAGCTCCTCATCTGACCACTCTGGGTGATCTTTGTACAGTTTGGAGGCGATATAATTGTGGTAGCGAAACCAGATAATCCCCTCTGCTGCTGTGAACATGTTCTCATTGGCCCAGGCATTTCCCAATTCTGGGCACAGAAGGAGACAAAAAATACAGGAAATTCTGTTGTGCCATCATCTGATTTGCCATCATTATTGCCACAATATAATACACAGAATTATCCTTTATGTTTAGTACTTTTAAATAAAAACCCGCCCCATCATTCGCACATTTTCTGTGCCTCTTTTGCAATGTGCCCATTTCATATTGTGTTGATTGGTCAATATCTCTGACCACTAACAGAGAGATAATTAAGCTGCTTGTTTTTAAGGATGTGACAACAGAGTGGTGACAAAAGGAGAAAATCCTCCATCCCCACCCCATATAATAACTACACACCTTTAAAAACACAACCAACAAAAACACTGATTTCATGACACATATATGGCATCTTCTGTGCCATACAGTAAGGGATTTACTCCGGTTAGCGTGACAGGCCTTTTACACAACAATTAAAGAGTCATAACACACGTCAGGCTGGGCCTCTCTTGACTCAGCCTGGCACACTGCCACCCGTCTGAGGCTGAAATAAAACTGGCATGAAGTTTTTTGGTGTTTGTTTTCCTGCAGCTAGTACTGATTGGGTGGATATTGCCACATAGAGTGCTATGTGATTTGGACAACAGCCATGTGAAATCATTTACTATTTAGTGACACTTAAAAAGCAAAAAGATTTAAACTGTGTGATAAAAAGTAGTGGGGCACCTACACATCACACCTAGAGGAGCTGCCCAGCCATCGAAACCCATCCCATCGAGCTCCCAGCACACAATTTCTGTGCTGCTGTTAATGCCAGAGGAGGCTCGGAGCTCCGCAGTTATTGAGTCAGCAGAGCATCGGCGACTTTTACGCACTGTGTGCCTCGGCATTGACCGACTGTAACTTTATGTGGTCTGCCACTTTGTGGCCAAGCGGTTGTGGCTCCTGTGCTTCCACTTTGCAATAACATCACTTACAGCTGATCATGGAATAGAGTGACATCCTGATAGTATCACACTCAAATTCAGCGAGCTCTTTAGAATGACCCATTCTTTCACAAATGTTTGTAAAGGCAGACTGCATAGCTAGATACTTGATTTTATGTACCTGTGGTAATGGGACTGAAAACACCTGAGTTTTGGAGGTGTGACCCAATACCTTTGTCCATATAATGTATGTGAAAAACCTCAACATCAGTCTTAACATACAATGCTGCAAATAATAGTGAACTGCATCGTTAAGTTTGATAAAATGTTGGGGGGATATCCTGCCCTCTATTTAAAGAAAAAAAAATGTAAATATAATTTCCATTTAACCCTTTAACACCCGGCGATCATCGCGATACACCTGCTACCTGCCCTCACTTGCTGTGAACAGCTGGTTAACACAGAGCGTATCACCGCTGAGATGTCAGATCAAACATACTTTGAATTACCATAATTACGTGACCGTTTGTCCTATTGGAAAAATTCAAACAGTTTCTGAACGCTGAGAAATTGCACCTCACACCCAACCTAGGGTTATTACGGTAGTTGTTGCCCAAAGTCCTCGAACGGCAGGACATTTGAAGTACGTTCTGTGGTCAACGACAAGTTCGGTGTTAAAAGGTTAATTACATATAGTAGGTTTCATTTGATTCCTTTTTGATGTATTTATAAAATGTTCCTGATTTGATTGCCGTTGATGAATGGGAAGTCAGTGTTTGGTGCCATCGAAACTTTGGTTTGAAGAGATAAATATCTCACCGTAAAGGCCTTGTGGTCCATCTTCTCCTGTAGAGGGATCAGCAGCGCTCCACATTAGGCGTCCTCCTCCTTGACGTGGCATGTTCCACTCAGAGCCTGATTCGAGGAGGCCTCCAGAGAAGCTTCTCAGAGCATCAGACCAGGAAGTGGAGGGGCCATAGATGGAGCTACCATCTATCCAGGCGGTCACCAAGTTAACCTGCATGTGTTGTGTAGTATTTGTCATATACAAACAAGTCAGGGAAATTATGTTTAACACAACATTTCTCTATCAGCACAAGCAGCTGATTCCACAGAGACACGTTTAGTGCTTAGTTTAACGGATGCAGCAGGACCTTTGATGCAATATTGGTTTAAAATGGGCAAGAATGAATCAGCACCTGTGTGCGAGGGTTACTGGGACTCTGTCCCGACTCTTTTTCCCATGGTCCTCTCTGGAAGGGCAGTAGGACTTTTCCGGAGGCAGTAAGGTCAAAGATGGGGTCACCTTTTGGGACTTGGATGTTCATAAACTCAGGTGGGCAACCAGGAGTTCTTGAGTCAAATATTTCAAATGTAACGTGATAACCTGAAAAATTTGAGAATGATTGAGAATAACTTCTAAAACTTTTTAGGTATTATGTCAGAATGAAACAGGTGCTCAGATGAGAGTGAAACAAACAATCATGGACTCATGCTGCAAAACAAAATACCTCTTATTGCTGGTAACTTGTGTTGGTATCAGTCAATAGAAAATAAACTTTAAACATAACCCAACATGAGTAAGGGTAGGCTATTCTTAATTGTCTTAAAAGGGGGGGTTTTCCCCGGAAGGTGCAAAAAAAAAAAAAAAAAAAAAAAATCAGGATTTTCGGAGTGGCATATTTCAGTGTCAGTAACATCTGTACTTTGTATCGTTTTTTTGCTCAGTGAACCATTTTATGTTACAGCAAAAATGCGTTATAACTTAATATTCACCAAAGAAGAGAGAGAGCACGGTGTGGTTGCGTGTGGAGGGCAGACCCGAGGGCCCCTCCGTCAGCAGCCTACTCAGTCGGCGGGGGTTTGGCAGCAGCGGCTCCTGGAGAGGCTGGTAGACTCCGTCCCAGTAGTGCGCGGGCACGAGGCGCATTAGATGAGAACCTGCGCGAGCATAAGCACAGTGTGCTGATGGAGAGGTTACGGAATCCACCGGCGCTGCACGCCTGACCAACTCTGTGACTTACCGACAGCTCCGCGTCTGGGATAACCCAAACTGTTGTACCAGCCGTCAAAGCGAGGAACCTCCCAGGTTATTTCACCACGCGAACCTGTTCAGTACATGTCGAGCAAACACGGATTTTCTACATTAGCATTAGCAAAGTTAAGTGACTCTGAAAAGTCTGTACTTGCTTTCTACTTACGTTCACTGACAATGAGCACCAAGCCAAACACTGCACACACACTCCAAACCCATTTACGCAAATCCATTGATGCGAGAGGTGCTCCTCGGCTCAGGATTCAGCCAAGGGGAGCAGATGACTACTGAGAGGTGAAGACAGAGTGAAGGTAACTGATATTTACTTACTATTTTTATTAACATGCAATATAGGCTACTTTGTAAAGATAAGAAAGATAAGAAAAATCCTCGAGGTTAAACTCTACAGTCCCCGACCGCTCTCTGCTTTATCAAATCTAAATGAGCGGCAAAACTTGACAAAACCTCCATTCCGTCATTATAGCATATTTTAATCAATTTTAAAGTATATTTAATCTTAAGAAATTCAAGAGAAAAAGACATGTTTCCTTCATCTAGTATCTAATTGAAGAACAAGTAGCTGAGTCTCACCCGCAGCAGAGGTCGAAATGTTGCACAGAAGTAGTTCAGTAGCACAGGTGATGCTGAGGAATGGTGCAATATGAAAGCCAAAATGACTTGGCCAACTTATCACAAACCGCTCGTGACCTATTTCCCGAATGGGAATGGCCATGATTCCTGGATCACACCTCTTTTCCGCAGTATTATAGTCAATGCATCCTCCTCCTCGGTGAGACAAGGGGGGGCCCGCCGGTATAAAAGAAGTGTATGTTCCCTCATCTTTCACACTTCACTTACTTCTTCAGTGATCATTGATTTAACTTTAAGGTAAGACAGTTCTTTTGGATTTTAGCTTATTTCCATACATATTATATTGAGGTTTTTTAATTTGGGTTTAAATTAACACGGTAAAATCAGGACAGCACCAAGATAAAAGCAGTGATTTACATTACAGTGACAGAAGTGGCTGAATGGATGTTTAGGATCGCATGTCTTTGTGCATTAAAGAGATGCATTTGTTTCTTTCCAGTAAAGACACACAGTGCCAGGGAAAGTTGAGTGGCACTGCCATGCTTGTGTTTAATCATGCCATGTTGCATAGTTGTAGTAATGTAACATAGCTTATCAGCTGTAAGTAACAAGAGTGTCTATCTCTGCATCTGGGGGAAACTGAGAGCTCTGCCACTAACACTGTCTTCTCTGTTACGCTGTCTAGTCTCAGCTGTGTCTGTGAGAGCAGAAGCTAAGATGACTTTCTACGATGACATTTACCCATTCTACCCTCTACAAAGGACTTCGTTTATCTTCAGTGGCGCATTGCTCACCATTATTCTGGTCTTCCTTGTGCTGGCAGTCAGTCTTCTTCTGATTCTGCCGGGGATTCGAGGGAAGTCGGTGAGTGCAACCAAGTTTTTTAAAAAAAACTATTACTCACTCCAAATGAGTGACAAAACCTCAGAATTGTTCTCTCTCCTTTTCCCTGCCTTTAACAATGGTTATTAAAAGTGCAAAAATAACAGCAGCGTTGTGTCGTAATGTTGTGATTTCAGTGTCCTCACCTTTTTTTTCACTGAATTCGCCCGAAATAATTGCGATGATCCTCTGTCTCATCCTTTCAGCGGCTGTTCTGGATGTTCAGGATAATTATCAGCTTGTTCATAGGCGCGGTGATAGTGGGTGAGTTTTGCGTTCTTATTCTGTTTCAAAGATGTTCTTTTTCCCGCCACTTTTTTTTTGGGGGACTTTCATGTCTTTTTTTCTGCAGCGCTCAACTTCACCAACGACTGGGCTGAGGCCAGAATGACCACAAGAGCCAGCTATAAGTCTTTCAGCAATGCAGTGGTTAATGCTGAAATCGGCCTGCATGTTGGACTGTACGGCATTAACGTTACACTAAGAGGTGAGTCACCATCGCTGCTGTTTAACGCAGCTTTAACATTAATCTGTGGTGTGTTGTAAAATACTGCTGCGATTTTTATACTAATACTACAACTCCATCCTGTGACATTATGTGTCAGAAAAGCCTTTTTTAATCTGTATCGCTTACTATCTGTTTGCTCTCACTCAGGGAATCCTGTTGTACAGTTCAATGAGACCATTGACTACAACGAGATGTTCAGCTGGCATGACACTATTGAAGAAGAGTATGAGGAAGCTCTGGAGAAAGGTTTACCTAACCCCATTCTGTATATCGCTGAAAAATTCACACTGAGCAGCCCATGCGGTCTCATCTTTCAGTACAGATACTCTGGACGATACGCTTCTGCAACGCTCTGGTGATTTTTAATAACTCAGCTTCATTTTGTCTAATAATACCGCATACTCTTCGGTTCAGGTGATGTAGAAATTCAAATCCCTGCACCATAATTGTTCCACAGGACAGCATTTTGCTGCTGGATGCTCGCCAACATCCTCTTCTCCATGCCAGTAATTCGGTACGCCGGGTACACGGTGATGGCCACCGCTGCCTTCATCTTCTTCTCCATGGCCTCCTTCTCCACCATCATGAACGTGCCTCAGTGTGTTTTCGCCATAGGAACTGACTCCTTTCAAACAGAATATAGCCATTCGTTCTGGCTGGCCCTGGCTACAGGTAATGATGTGAATTTGCACATAGATTTCACACATGTTGCACTTGAAACTGGCATTCAAAGCCTGATTTCAGCTCATTCGGATGATTTTCAGGTGTCCTGTGCACCCTTATTGGGATTTTTGTGGTGACGTTCGACTTTTTGGTACCTGAGAAGATGAAAGAGGCTTTCAGCGTTGGTGTCGACAGCTGTGAAGATGAGGATGATTCTTACAGGGAGGGCTATCTGAATTCAGTTTTCCTTGATGGAGTGACAATTTCACCAGTGAAATCAAAAGTCACATCGGTAAGTAGATTGATATAAATGCCTAATACTCTTTTGGGGGAGATTTGTAGTCGTCAAAGCAACAGTTTGCTGCCTGTTAACAGCTCGAGCATTTATTTACAAGCAGCAACAGTTCATATCTTTAATATACATAAATTGTAGCAAATAAAAAGTCAATTCTACTTATGTCCATAATAAAGACGTTATTGTAAAACGTTGCTGTGCGGTGGGTTTGATCGTTTTCTTTCTGTGTTTCAGGAACATTTATGAAGCTGTGCAGATTCCCCTCATTGTTCATACTTGAAGATATTGTTGCTGAATGTGTGACAGTTGGAGCGTCTGATTTCACACCTGTTTAATTATCTTTGTGAGTCTGTAAATAGTGTCTGAAAAGTGAGTTCACTGTAAATAGTCAGATTTATAAAGGTCGTCATGTTGCAGTAGCTGTAAATAAGCATAAATTCGTATGGGATCCATACAATGTGTATATAGTCTGATCAGTATGGATGGTTGCTCTGTCACTGTTCACTTTGTTTGGTAATGAAACATGAGATAACATAAATACACATTGGTTATATTTAAAGAATGCACTTAAAAGAAAATCAGCTTTTTAAAGGAAATCCATATTTGGTTTTGTTTAAAATAACATTAAATTGATCAGAAATTTGGTAAAAGATGTTGAGTTATTAAGGAAATTATTAAAAAATCAAGAAATGGGGGCTAATTGATGCAGGACATTGCCCAAAAACTGAAGATTTAATACAACAGCACGCACTAATCCCTCCAGAGACCAGAGCAATCTGACTCTTACCGCAACAGAAAACATTCGAGTCTCTAGTTTCACAGGTCCTAAGCTGGCAGCGTTATCCAATACCTGTAAGAGCCAGATGGCTCTAATTTATGAAGGGACTGCTGAGCACATTTCTGAACATTTTAGTGTTATATTAAACAACAACAAATATCATTTTCAAAAACAAGGACATTTCTAGGTGGCCCCACATTTATGTACACTGAATGGTGGCACATCAGGTGCTCTTGCGGCTACATGCTGTAATTCACGCACGCTCGTCGTTTGTGTGCAGACTCAGAAACCACGAGCACGAATCTCCTGTAATCCTGTCAAGTATCTTTTTTGTCTTGTAACTTTTTTTAAGATCTCAATAAAATGAAAACAAACACGTGTTCAGCAGTGAGACTGTATTTTCAGTGTGTTATAACTTTACATTCATCCAGTATTGTATATTCTGATACATTCTTGTACGCTCTGGTAAAAGTAATGGTAAAAGTATGTCCTTGAATAGTAGGTGCGTCTTTGGCCGTCAGCCTCACCACAATACACAGAGTTTAGTGCCTTTGTACAGCATGTTATTATCTTCTTTTAATATTAATTGTAATAGATTAACATGTTGGATTGAGAATGAATCCCTGGTCAGTAATTCTTCATAATCACATGCATATACTGTAGCAGTTATATGGCCTTTCCAACCAAGTCCTTGAGTAATCCAAAGTATTTACAGTAGAAGTACAATTTTAAACCCCATAGACATTATAAAAATGACTAAATAAAAAATAAATGTACTAATTTATCTCTTCATAAGAAAATAAACATGACCATAAAGCTACTTTTCTTCGACACCATAAACTCACATACAGTACTACAGACAGAGTATTCACACTGTAAGGCCATTATGACAATGCAATTCAAGAGAAAACCTGAAAAATGAGAAACGTATGTTCTTTACAGCGTCGCAACAAGAGGCCGAAAAAAATAAAATGATAGAAAAATAAATTCTCCTCATCCCACTGAGCCACCTGTCTTACTGTCTTAACGTAGCCAGACGTGCAGAGGTACAGTGGGCTGATCCATGCAGGGTCTCTATATGTAGACAGGTGTCTCCTGTCCCGTCAGCAGTCTGAACATCACAGCAGGCATCGTCTTCATGTTGATCTGGCACAGAGGCAGAGATGAGAGGAGCAGGGCGGTTACACCGTCAAGTAGAGAATGCACGCACGCACACACGCACGGTTGTAATCACATCATTTGAAACCAGGCCTAATTCACTCTGTGCCACCACAGACTGTGAGGAGACCTTGGATGCACTGCTGTCAAATCTAGATCTCTTTAATCAGAATGTATACATGAAGAAAGTGCAGAGAAAATATAAAATTGGTTGGAAATTCAGTGAAACTTAGTGATAGAGGGGCAGATACCGCTCCTGCTGATGGGTTCAGGACCTTCTACGGCCCTGTCCAGCTCTCCTAGAGTAACTGCCTGTCTCCTGGAATCTCCTCCATGCTCTTGAGACTGTGCTGCGAGACACTGCAAACCTTCTGGCAATGGCTTATGGTTGGACTACCTGAGTAACCTCTGCAGGGTCCAGGTATTCCCCCATGCTACCAGTGGTGACACTGACTCTAGCCAAATGCAATACTAGTGGAAAAACAGTCGGAAAAGACGAGGAGGGAAAGATGTCAGTGGCCTCTGCCTGTAAAAGCATTCCTGTTCTGGGAGTTGTCTCATTGTTGCCCCTTTAGGGCGCCTGTTGTTAATTTCATTAACACCAAAGCAGCTGAAACTGATTAAGAGCCCCCTCTGCCACTGAACTGACCAGATCAATATCCCAGAAGTTTAATGGACTTGATGCTTTACTCTGATTAAAAAGTTTTTCTTTAAATGTTTTTGATCATCTTTAGCTTTAAGATTTATTTACATTTACATTAAGCAGGACAACACATTTTTTCTTAGAAAATGGGGATCTGAACAGCCAGATCTCTCCTGAAGTTTCTGCCAATATTTGCCTTTAATGACAGTTTAATTTTTTTGCCAAATACACTGATTCTTTTGTCTAGAGTTATAGAGCCCACACCACTTTCATATCCAAAAAAAAATCTACGTGGAGCACGAGCTGCCAGCCAGTTAGCTTGAGAGAGCTGTGGTTTATCTCAATGATTTTATGTGAATGACAAACATCATGTGGGGATTTTATGAGGGTTAATGTACTGACCTATGAGTCAACAAGGAAGCAGAAAGATTTGCTCTCAAGGAAATAGATTCCTGTAATATTTACTGTATCACATCAATACATTTCTGGGAATGTGAGTTTTCGCATCCTTTGTTGCACTTCTTTGGATTTTATCAGTATTAATAATATTAATATTTAACCATAACCTCTTTAATGAAATAATTTTACCGACTTTATCGGCCCATTAGTTACAGGTGTTCTGTAGCTGTTTATGTACCCAGTGATTTGGCATTAAACCAAACTCTAAAGTGCATGTGTCTCTAAAAGGCCTGTCTGGCACGGTGTTTGTGCGGTGCAGCAATCAGTGAAAATTGCCATCTTGTGTCAGGAAGAGTTCCTACCTCACCCACTGAGACGGACAGGGTTTGAACAATCTTCTCATGTGCCATGGCAACCACACTCTGACCATTTATTTCAATGATTCTGTGTCCAACACGAACGCCGCCTCGCTCAGCAATACCTCCGCGCATCAGGCTGCAGATCTGAGGGTGCAAAATAACCCCAAATATGTAACTGCGTCATAAATACCAACACTCAATCTTTAAGGAGACCTGTTGTAAAAATATTTTATTCGTGGAAAGTACTAGAGTAGCTTTCATTGGTTCACAGTTCATAAAAAAAAAATCTCATTTATCCTGGCCCTGGTGCATCACCTCAATGACTGTCAGAGACCGAGCATTGAAAACAGAATGAAGCCTGAGTTTTTGGCTCACAGCAATTACTTCTAGATACACTGATCTCAATATTGCAGTTTTTAATATGAGCATCCACCACTGTAACAATATGTATATGACAGAAAACAGCAAAAAGCATAATAGATCCCATCAAAAAAGCTAAAAGCTCCTCATATATTAATAACCTGTAAGTCTAAACTTTAACCTTAAGTTTAGCATCATGCTAACGAGTGATATGGCTTCACTCACGATGCCATTTTGAACACTGAAGCCGAGCTGGAACTTGAGATCAGGTCTCTTGATGAGGACGGTGGTGACAGGCGGACAGCTTACGATACTCAGCTTTACCTTCACCTGGTTTTTCAGACCCTGGAACACATTCAGAGACACATTCACACTGCAGTCATTTTAAAGGACAAATTTTACTGTCAATAAATGCCGCAAAAGGACCAGAACCAACAGTAATGTTTATTGAATGTCCACTTAATCCTTATGAGGGTGAAAGGAGGTTGTACCTGAGCTCTGTATGCAACAAGTAGAAAGCTGGGGGATCACCTACAATAAGTACAAGCATTACCTGGAGGTCTCCATACCTTGATGATGCCCTGGCAGGTGGCCAGTGGCAACCCCACCAGGCTGGTGTCATTGATGGACATAATCTGGTCCCCCACGCTGAGTTTTCCAGAGCGAGCTGCAGGCCCACTGTTCAGCATGCTGGCCAGAATGACAGTGGGCAGAATGGAGCCCCAGCCAGACTCTACTATTACCACACCAAGGATCTCCCCTTTCTGCTTTTCCACATACAGCTGGAATACAGAAAAAAGTTGTTTTTTAAAAAAAGCACATTTTGAATTTCCCATTGAAGATTAGTTTCTATTAGAGATTCTATTAGGGGGATCAGTCATCATTTACAGTTTGCCTGCAGCGGAATAAAAAAACATCACACCTCTTTACAGTTGTCTGAGTTTGAGAAATGGACAAGGTCATCGTGGTACATTTCCTGGGAGCTGATGATGTCACTGTATTGTTTCTGGCTCAAGTCGGTCGGGTTGATGCCATTGGCTCGCAGGAATTCCCTGTAGGCCACACTAAACGCCTGACCAATAGACTGTGCTATTAGCTGCGCCTATGGGAAGGGGAGCGTTCGACTCAGCAGAGGAAGCAAGGAAGTGACCAGAGATTACTGTAAATATGCAAAACAAAGTATAAACTGGAAAAGAGTGAGAACACTTACATCTTCTGACTCAAAGACATAGCAGATCATTCTGTACTGACTCTTCCCTTCGCTGGTAGAGTCAGAAGATTCAGAGAACTCCTCTGATGAGGCCTGAGACATGCGCCTCCGTGCCATCAGAACCACAATGCTGCCAATATCTGCGATGTAGGAGATGGTTCGCAAGGCACTGTCCATCATTGTTTCCTATGGAGAACAAAAGCAATGATGCTCACGTCTGAAAATAAATCGTGCTTATGCAAAGAGGAAGCCTGAGTCAACACACAAAGCTCCAAGAGTCACTGACCTGTGTGTCAGCATTCAGTACTTTGACAGCTTTAGTGGAGATAAACAGGTCCACTTCTGTCATCATTTGAGAATCTTCATCCTGGCTCTTTGAAATAAGCAGAATTTTAATACGACGTTTCACATTCCAGAAGATTGCATGTGATGCTTTAATCTTTGCAAAGCAAGTTTTCCTTTTGTTCCTGGGTAATAACTGTTTCCCGACCGCTTGTGCCGCAAAGGCAGAGAAAAATTATATTATTCTTTTCAAACATGCTTTTGTGGCCAGCGCTTAATTTACAGTTAATTTGACAAATGTCATTGTCCAAAACACAAGAACAAAGTTTGAAAACATATTTTCTCTACATTTGAGGAAAGCAAACAGGATATAACACCGAATACACAGGAACAGAAAAGGTGTTACACTGTGTTATTAAAAGAACAAAGTAAGGCATGCAACAGCTCCACTGTGTGGTAAATAAATGAGGTTACTGCTCAGCAAATGGGTCAGCGAGTAGTTGTGATCTGAAGTTTACACACACTCATCATAGGCATGGATGTCATGGTGATTTGGGGCTTTTAATGATTTCTTTGAACTGTTCCTTTTCCAGGGTGGAAGGATTGTACAGCATACACCTTTAATGACTTTAAAAAAAAACAAGAATTGGGTGCAAAAGGTTGAATTGAATTTGGATTTTCTCGAATCCACACAGGGTTAAAATTATATAGTAGATGCAGGTTCAAATACACTGCTCAAAAAAAATTAAAGGAACACTTTGTTTAGAAATGACTCCAAACGACCTTCTTAGCTTGTGTAAATCTACAATTCTCCTTCGTAGATCTTCACTGAGTTCCTCTGCCAGTGCTGAAGTGTTGTAGAACTACATACATATTATTTCTCACAATTGCATACATGTAGAATAAAATGAAATCAAGTCTCTACAGCCAAAAATTAAAGGCAACTTCTGCAAGGCTAAAAATCCCAGATGGAGAAAGTCACCAAAATCTAATCATTTCTCCTGGACCTGAATTCAGTTTGTTCCCCAGATTTCATTAAAATTTTTTGATGCAGGCCAATTTAAAGATTTATAAACCAAATCAGTGGGTGGCTTAGTGGGTGTCCCTCCCTGAAAATGAATTACCTTGATTCGACTGACGGCTTCATGGGCCTGAGACATGCGGACGCTCTTGGATGGATTTTTATCAGACAGTACTTGAGTGCAGCCAAGGTAGTTTGCAGCAAAGATGATCCCATCAATGAGATCTTCTGGCTCACAGGGACCTGGGACTGTGTGGCAAAACAAAACCCTTTTTCATAAGGCACTGCAATGTGCCGCAAAGATTTATAAAAGCGATAACATTTTGAGAATATTCGGCGGTATTTACCATCCTCGAAACTGGGAAACGAAGCGGCTTCCTGCGTTTTCTTTAAAACAATTTAACAAGTTAGATCTCAAGGGCAAATATTTTGTCAATTATCACAGTAACCATGAGTCAGTGTGGTGGCCTACAATCAAAAGCTACAAAAGCAAATGTTTCTTAGGAATAAGATTATGAAGACGGTTTTGAGAGCAGATTTGGGTGCAAAAACTAGATTGTAAGAAGTCAAAAGATGCTGAATCTTCACCTTGGAAATGTCACTCTCCTCTTCAGAGACGGGTTCTGGACACTGAAGCCTCGTCAGCTGCTCCGGCACATCCTCAGGCATTGCAGCCGGGCTCAGCTTCTCATTCTGCTGTACACAAATAAGTGTTTTTGGGTTTTTTTTGTTTGTTTGTTTGTTTGTTTGTTTTAACTTGGACGGTTTTTGTTTTTAGTGTTTCTTGCTGTCCTGTGTGGATAATGGGAACTCAGAAAAGGTGATGAAGACTATTTCTGGCAAGCAAAATTGTGTTGATTCACTCCGAACCACAGTGGTAGTAGGTTTGGTACAAACATTTACAATCACAAGCCACGGGGGACGAGAGCTGACAAAGACACGTCCCATTTGCGTTGCTTACCTGCTGGGGTTTCTCTAGCCGTCTCTGTGTCTCCTCAAGAGACTCCCTCTGTTTTTCTGGTGTGTGAAGATGAGCCAGGGATGGTTTGATAACCCTGGGTTCGCTCTCCCTGCTGTTAGCAGTAGAGGGATTGGGTCTGGGAACAGGAGGAGGCTCTCTATGAGGCTGGGCCTTATGGGTCTCAGTAGGAGACTGAGCATGGGAATGGCGAGGTGGTGGAGGAGGGTGTTGCTTACTGGAACTGGATCTAGCTTTGGTCCTCACAGCGACCTTTTTGCAGTCCCTGGCCAAAGTCTTTGGACGCTGCTCAGTGTTGTTGGTCATGCATCCTTTCATCCCAGAGGAAATATGCTCGACGCCCTCTCCTGTTCCCCTCCTTCCTCGTCCTTTACCCTGCCGCTCCTTCTCCTTCGAACCCACGTGAGATGACTCACTCTTCTTACTGGCTCCTAGGATATTAGGGTTTCTTGTGACCCGGGAATCACCTTCTCTTTGCCTTTCATCACCTCCCTTCCTAGTTCTTTCATTCTCATTGGCCTGATAAAGGCTAGTCTGACTCTGAACACTATTCTCTGTCTCCTCTAAATCCTCTATAAATTTGGCCCCATCTAGCACCTCTTCTACCTCATCTCCATCACTGAAGAAGCACCTGTCCTCCTCGCCCTTTTTAACTCTCCCTTCTGTTTCATTACCAGCAACTGGGGCACAATGCGACCTGAAGCGATGGCTCATTTTACTTGGCTTAGTGTCTGATTGTGATCCCTCACATATTTCTGTGCCATGTCGAGGTCTGGGAGTCATCTGGTCAGCAGCGCTTGTGTTCTCATTAATATTATCACTGACAGCATGCTTAATATAGCCTCCATCCTCGGGACAGTACTGTTTGCAATACCTCATGTCCACAATGCCCTCTCTGTTCAAATGCAGCACCTCATCATAGTCCTGCTCGACATCAGAGCCCACGTTGTCATACTCAGAGCAGGTGTCCTCCATGTCCTCAGGACTAGGGTCACAACTCATGTAATAGTGCTTTGCAGAAACAGGAGAAGTCAGCTGCTCATTAGTATCATCCTTCGAGGTACAAGGTGGTTGCTCAGTCGCCTCCCTCACCAAACCCCCCTGCTCTTCTTGGCTCTGTCCTGGACCGGGGCATGATGTAGTGCTGGGCGTCAATATTTTGGAAATGGATCCTAGCCTCTTTCCATGAGCCATAACTGGCCCCTTAAGCCCACTACCCTAAGCCCTGTAAACAGGAACAGAAAACCAATTTAACATTTTTGAGACACATATTTCCAACAGCATACATTCATACTCTTAACAGTCTCTCATATTATCATGAAAAATAATTGAACACATGCTGCGTTTTGCAAATGACTCCATGTCATCACCTAAAATAACAAACCGGAGAAATTAACTTGAAAAAGAAAGTGACGCTCTCTTTCATAAAAACAGAAACTCTTTAGCCAAAAAGATTCTTTTTCAACAACAGAACAACCTTTTCCCATTTTTAAGCTCCTGCACTAAAACCCTACAAAACCACTTAGCACAGCAGGTGCCATCAAACTTAAATAACCAAACATCAAAGATTCCGCTTTGCTCTTGCAAAATTGCTGATAAAAGATCCACTCGTGTATCATAGTGAACATCTCTGTCACACTTTAAAAACACACACGTGCGCCCTGCATAATGCTGAGATTAATACCAAGCATCCATCATTTACTTACATGCACCATCTCAGTCCTTCTGTCTATGATGCTGTTTGTTATCTGTGATCTTGCTTGGTTGAGTCTGCTCTAATTTTGTCTTGATGTCCTGCAGAACAGGAAACCTGCAGTAAAACTACAGACACACAGCTTTTCTCCTGCAACACTCCTCTCTATTCTTAGCACCTCCCACCACAGAAGCACAGACATATGCAGATGCTCTATACTGGCTAAATGTAAGTCAGTGCTGACTTGTGCCTTCACACAGGACTCAAACTCCTCTCTCGCCGGTGAAAGTCTTCTGCTTAACCTGTGGCACGCTGTGAGCCTGTGATTGTCCACAGTCTCCTAGGACAGGTTGGATTTTGTAAAACTTGAAAGCAGGGACCACACAATGTGCAGGAATCTAGTTTTCTCACACGCCACATCAATTATAATAGGGTGAAAGGTTATTATGGATTATGGGGCATGTGAGGTTTTCTATAAAATGTGTTATTTTTATAGTTTATTAAACAGTACCTTTAAGAAACTGGCCTGAAAAACAGCGCAGAACACTGCATGACTCCCTTTGAGACCTGGATATCGAATCTGAATTTGTATTTGCCCAGTAAAAATGTGCAGCACAACATCCCATAAAATGGTAACTAAGCTGATAATGCACAATTTACCTTATTTCAATATCAATGTAAATTTGAGACAGACGGGAGTTTCTCTTATATGATGTTCTGGTAGTTTAAAGAGGCAAACAACAGAAAAGTTAGTCGGACAGAACTTTACAGCTTAACTGCTAAAATAAATGTGAACAAATGATAACAACTCTTATTTGTAGTTAAATGTTGGTATTTAACTTGATCAAGCCACCCAAATGTAAATATTTGATTTTTTTTTTCTGTTTTTTCTGTTTGTTTTTTTTTTAGTTTGCAGTCAAAAAAAAACTGTAAATTTAAAATGGTGACATGGGACTCTACACTCACCGGACACTTTATTAGGTACATCTTGCTAGTAACAGGGTGGACCCCCTTTTGATTTCAGAACTGCTTTTAATTCTGCTTTAATTCAAAAGTGCTGGAAACATTCCTCAGATATTCCAGTCCATATTGACATGACAGCATCACACAGCTGCTGCAGATGTGATGCCTGCACATCCATGATGCAAATCTCTCGTTCCAGCACATCCCAAAGGTGCTCCATAGGATTGAGAGCTGCGGACTGTGGAGGCCATTTGAGTGCAGTAAAGTCACTGTCACGTTCAAGAAACCTGTTTGAGATGGTTTAAGCTTTGCGAGATGGTGTGTTATCCTGCTAGAAGCAGCCATCAAAAGATGAGTACACTGTAGTCATAAAGGGATGGACATGGTCAGCATCAATACTCAGCTAGGCTGTGGTGGTTAAGAAATGCTCAGTTGGTACTCAGGGGCCCAAAGTGTGCCAAGAAAATATCCCCCCCACACCATTACGCCGCCACCACCAGCAGACTGAACCATTGATGCAGGGCAGGATGGAGCCATGCTTTCATGTTGTTTACTCCAATCATCTGAATTTCACTGCAGATATCGAGACTCATCAGACCAGGCAATGCTTTTCCAGTTTTCTTCTGTCCAATTTTGGTGAACCTGTGTTAACTGTAGCTTCAATTTTGTGTTCTTAGCTGAAAGGAGTGGCACCCAGTGTTTTCTTCTGCTGCTGTAGCCCATCTGCTTCAAAGACTGACATGTTGTGCATTCAGAGACGCTCTTCTGCATACCTGGGTTGTAATGAGGGGTTATTTGAGTTGCTGTCGCCATCCTATCAGCTCGAAGCAGTCTGGTCATTCTCCTCTGACCTCCAGAGAACTGCCGCTCACTGGATATTTTCTGTCTTTTTGGACCATTCTCTGTAAACACTGGAGATGGTTATGAGGGAAAATCCCAGCAGATCAGCAGTTTCTGAAATACAGAAACTGAGAAGCTTATCTGGCACCAACAACCATGTCATGTTTAAAGTCACTTAAATTGCCTTTCTTCCCCATTCTGATGCTCAGTTTGAACTTCACCAGGTCATCTTGACCATGTCTACTGCATTGCTGCCATGTGACTGGATAATTAGATATTTGCATTAACGAGCAGTTGAACAGGTGTACCTAACAAAGTGGCTAGTGAGTGTACATTCACCATATATTCTAAATCAAGACAACAACTGGCAGCCTGAGTAATCATGTAAATATGTGTTATTTGCAGCCCTACAATAAGAACACCATCATACAACAGCAGCATTTAACACCAGTAAATTATACTTAAAAAATATTAAGGAGACTATTCATTAAAGTGCTATTGATTTTATTTGCACATTCTGGAGCACCAAATACAAGGCCTTTTAAGTAAGAATTTAAGATTCCCTGAGCTCCACCAAATCCCCTTTTATCCCTGTTATTCATTTAAAAGATGTGAAACGCCTAAGTGCGAATGTGATGCTCTCAGTCTAGTAATACAGGCCGTATATTTGATTAGTACAGGATTTATGAGAGGTAACACACTGAGCAGCGGTGTGCTACACGCCCAGTATAAACATGTCATCATCAGCATCCTCGGCTCAACATCGAGCGTCTACGCTTGTGGCTGAAAACATTTCATAGTGCAGTTTGGATTCACGCTTTGGGATGTGGCTCAACGCTGTCCACAATGAAATGAATCCAATCAGTGTTGATCGGGTCATGATGCAACTGGGATTATAGCATCATCAGCACAAAAACCTCTAATCCCTGCTAACAGACCTAAGCATGACTTCTCCATGGTGCTGAACAGGCAATTAAAACAACAGGGGTAATTACAGAGTAGAACTGAGGCTCAGCATTGCAGTTTTCTTGCATTTGCCCTGCCCTTGACGGGTGTATGGTAGCATTTTATAAGCCCATTACGCCTAACTTTTGCCGCAGCTGCAGGGGTGGTTGTTGTGGTGGCTCCAGTCTCCCCACAAGTGGACGCCGCATTTCTATCTGCCCAAATGTCGATAAGATAATCGGATATGTCCTGCGCATATAGCGTGCATTAATCGGTCTCCCTCCACACACGCTCTCTAGTGGTTATACCATCTGGAGGCATCCTGTTATTGTACAGCTGCTGCTGCAATTCACATCGACCTTGATGTGAAGCATCGAGACTGCACCATGCTGACATCCAACTAATGAGCTGATGTGCCACAGGAGCACGCACATCCAGCGTTGTTATCGCTCTGTTACGGAGACACGAACAGGCCTACATGCATCAGTATTGCATGTTACCGTCCATACGTGCATAAATGTGTGTGCAACTTACCGACATCAGTCCTGTGGGCGCCCCTCCTGTAAAATGCCCGTGTGCTGATCAGCTCTGATTGCTCTCCGGGATGGTGATTTTTGAATAAAAGCCGCACAGCAGCCCAGGAACCTGTGTAGAAAATACACCCCCCAACACACACAGACACACACACACACACACGCACCATGTGCTCACTGGCTGCACTGGTTAACCCAACATAAAACACTCCTTTGGTTAATGCACACTCAAATCCACGATTTAAATTTGAATTTCTAGTTATTTTAATTGATTTAACAGTATACCGGGGTGCTATGTATGTATATTATGAAAGAGATACCCAGTATATGATTTGTATTATATTAACGTTATCTCTAATTTAAAAACATTCAATGTGATTATCTTACAATACTTCTTAAGATTTATTTGCAGGTTATTTAAAGGAAAAATATCGATGTATCTGGGATCGATTTTTGATATGCTAAATAGCGTTCTGGGCTCTACTGGTTGTGCCTAAGAAGCGGGATTGTGTGCCATGTCTGCTACCGGTGTGTTAGCTGTTGTTTTGAACCACTCAACCTGGATTTTATGGTTTTCCGTTGAATTTGTAAAGCACTGAACGTTGCAGATGTGTGACCTTTTTAAATGAAGTATTTATTTTCCGGCAGCGTAGATTTGAAGTAAGTTTAAGAGAGTCGTAGGAATACACAGCAAAGCTCTCCTGTCAGAGTATGCGACAAAGAAAAGCTTTGGGGGAAAGTAGTTTTCACCGAGCAGCACTTCCACCGCCGTCTGAAACATGACCGAGAGAGCTGACAAAGACAAACCCAAGGGACGCTTATCATTGTCCAGAAGCAAAAAGAAAGGCGGTGTTGCTAAAGCTGGGACTCCTGCGAGTGCTGCCACCACAAGTCCAATCACGTCGTTCTTCTGCAGCCAGCCTCCACCTAAGCTGGCCTGCCCCCTGTGTGGCCAGCTGGTACAGAGATTCAGGATCAATGAGCACATTGATCTGCAATGTCAGAACTTTGAGAGAGGAGACAGCACTGTCGGCTCAGCAAGTAATAGTGTTGTGTCGAGCACTCAGCTGTCACCCAGGAGGAGTCTCACAAAGTCCCCAGATCTGGATCGAAAAGTGGAAGAAGACGGCAAAGAAACCAAAACGAGTCCTTATTTCAAAAAGAATAACTTACAGCAGGCACCACGGGAAATAAACAGCAAGACTGTGGTCAGGACCATTGATCTGGGAAGCCTTTCTTCCAAACTATCCAGAAAATATCATAAGGCACCTGAGAGGAAAGAGGTGGAGGATGAAAATGAACTTGAGGAGACACTGAATAGCTCACAGAAAGAAAATGTTCTGATTCAAAGTTTAGAAGACCAAAAAGAGTGCATGGCAGTCATATCCACCGGTGTAGCCTGTGCAGCAGCAGAGGAAGGTCCATCGCATTCAGAAAAACAACATAACTTTGAAAACAAAGCATCGAAATCTGATACTGTCCAAAAACTGGTCACTCCAAAGCTGCACTCTTCTCCCTCCAAACCAGCAAAAAGAAAAAATAAAACATCTTCCACTGGGAAGGTAGCAAGCTTTAACAAGAAAGCCAAACTGGAGGAGAAGTCTTCTGAAAGTAAAGCTGAAACAACTGATCTGGAGCAGCCTGAAACTGAAGTACCTTCATCTCCTTGTGACCCACCTTTGAATGTAAAGGAAACGCGTGAGGAAAGGGTTGCAGTTATCAGTGATGATTTAATACCGGTGTTTGGCACTGATAACACCAGTGACCAGCGCTCGACTACGGTTTCCCCGCATCTTCCCTACTACCTCAGAAACTTCAAAACTGTACTGCATGCTGTGCTAGAGAATGATGATGACAGAGAATTATTCAACCAGGATGATTTGTCGTTTATATGTGCATTTGAAAATCTCTCAGGTATGCCAAAATGTCATTCAGTAATTATTTTTAAAACGTTGACAAGAAAATTTGTCCGGATTGTTCACATGTGTTCTCTCTCTTAAAGTCATGGGACAGAAGCTGTATGTGAGGCTTTTTCAGAGGAAATTGAAGTGGCTCCAAGTAAATAAGCTGGATTATGAAGAGATATGCAGCGATCTTGGACCGGTTGCACAGGAACTGGTTCAAAGTGGTTTTCTACAGACAGGTAAATGATCTCCAGCATTACAGTCTTAAAAAAATTAATTTTGTAGTAATTTTAACATAATTTTTCTCTTGTCTTTGATACGACTGCAGTGATTACATTTAGTCGTGTTGGCTCTATACTAACAATTGAAGCTAGAAAATACAGTGAAATGTCTCATTCAGCCTTCTGAAACACTACTTCATCCCAAGTTTTCTCTGGTGTTTTTACACCTCAAAGAGAACGACCTTGAGGACTTAAGTGAGGCTCTGGATCTCCTACCAGCTCCCGAACTCAAAGCTTTGGCTAAGACTTTCCACCTCGGCAATTCAGGGACTCAAAAACAGCAGCTGGTGGACGGGCTACTTCGCCTTAGCAGGCAAAAGTCTCTCTTCTCTCTGACCTCTGCACAAAACAATGTTGGAACAGTCATCCTCAAACGGTGAGATAATTGTTTGCATTATGTTCTTTTGGAGCACTGGTATTGCAGTAGTGGTCTCACCCCTGTCCTGTGTTTAAAGGGCTAAGCAGCTTGCAGGTTCCTGTGTGCGTCTCTGTCGCAGTCCTCGGGCTGTCTTCTCTCGTGTTCTTCTGCTCTTCTCTCTGACGGACACCGTGGAAGAAGAGGACATGGCAGCTGGAGGACAGAGCCAGCTTTATACCATCCTTTTGGTAAACTCAGGTCGTCTGGCCTTCCCGGACTACACAATGCAGCGTGTAGCCAAGGTTTTTCGGGACAGAGAGGACCTTATCAGGTGAGGAACTACCAAAAGATCTAAAATGACCTTCTCTAAGCAGGATAGGCACAAATAAGTACTAATAACTCCATGCATCACTCCAGATATGAAGCTTCCATGCGAGCACTGCAAGAGGTGATCCTGGCTATGCAGGGTGGTCAGTGGGAGACGGCCCTGGAGCTCTACACTGCAGCCAAAAGTGAATGGCTAGAGCTGAAGAAAAACCATGACCTCAGGTCCGAACCTTATAAATCTTTGTTTGTTTCTGTATTTCCAAAAACAGTCAGTGCTGATGGATAACAGTATGTTTTGTTTGCAGTCATCTGGAAGAGCTGCCCGTGTTCCTGCGCTGCTTCACAGCAGGATGGACTTACACTCGAATCTTATCCAGAGGGGTAGAGATTTTGCAGAGGCTTCGTCGCTATGAGGTTTTCTGAACCTATCCATTCACTGCCTAACACAAATGTAAGTATTTATTAAGTGTTTCTGATAAATGAAGATGTCTGTCATGGTTCTTCTGTTACAGGAAGCGGTAGAAGAGCTGCGGTCCTTGCTGTTCCAGCCCGTTTACTGTCCTGACAGCCGCGGGCGATGGTGGGACAGACTGGCGCTAAACCTTCACCAGCACCTCAAAAGTCCTGAGCAAGTGCGCGCCCTTCTCTCTGTTTCCATTCACCTCCTCTGAGACAGTCTCTTAATTTATTTTGTGTGTGTGTGACATTGTTATCAGTTAAGTCTGTTACATTTTAATTTTGTTGGACTGTGTTTTTTACCTGTCAGGCTGTCTGTGCTATCAGAGATGGGCTGTCAGACCCTTTGGTGCGTACGGGACATAAACTCTCCCTCCATCAGAGAGCTGTTAGAATGAAAGAGTCTGCCAGCTGCAAGAAGTACCGCCTGCAACTGAGAGAGCTGCCCGCTGTCCAAGTCCAAGATGTCAGTCATGTGAGTTTTTCACAGCGTGTCAGTCTGTGGGTTGCAAAACATTTTTGTCTGTATGTAAAAAGGAATTTATTCTTTTTGTGTGTATGTGCTTGTTTTTACGTCTGACTGCAGGTGACTATTCGAGGACAGCTGTTTCCTCATGAAGGAGGCATGGGGAAGTCTAGATTTCTTTTACCAGCAAATGAAGAGGGGGAAGACGGTGCTCGTTCCACTGTAATATGCTCTGTAGAAGAGCTGTGTTTAGCGCATTACCAACAGCAAGGTTTTGACCAAGGTAAACAACTTATTTTCTCCTGTAAAAAAAAATGTGGACATCAGCAGATTGCAGACATTTTTTTTAGATCATTATTATCGTCATCAGGGATCCATGGAGAGGGCTCAACGTTCTCAACATTGTTTGCTCTTCTCCTGTGGGACATCATTTTTATGGACGGTATTCCAGATGCCTTCCGAAACCCATACCAGGTAAAGAAGGCTCTATATATGTTTAGCTGAATATGTATGAACTCCTAGAACTGACGTTTGTTTCCCCTTGCAGACGTGTCCGCTGGATCTTTACACCGACTGTTTCTATGAGAACAGAAAGGATGCAGTTGCATCTCGTGTCCAGTTGCTTTGTGAGGCATCCGTGGAAACTCTGCAAAATATGTTAGAAGATGTCTGGAAATCCCAGGAGGGTAAAGTGTGTTCGTTGGTCAGCTGGGAACGTTTCTCATCCCTTCAACAGGCGCAGGTACTTAAGTTTTTTAAAAATGGATGTTTGATGGTATCGGTGTTTCTCACGTTACGTGTCAGTGCAGTGGGACAGATGATGGCAGTTATCCTCAAATACACTGAAATAAAAATATCACTTCATTTCCAAGTTTGGAGCATTCTGTGTCACCAGATTAGCACCCAGACTCTTTCACTTTGGAGCCGTGCTGGTGTAATATATGCAAAATAGGGTTTGGAACTGTCTTGCAAGGCATTCAATGAATAAAGCAATAATGGAAAAATGTCACAAATAAAGGCGATGCAGCAGCAGTAAACATGCTCTTGTCTCAAATCTTTTGAAATGTGTTGCTGGCATCCAGTTGAAGATGAGCATGTATTAATGTTTTATTTTTTAATGGCAGTAAAAAGCTTTTTTTTGGTAAGAGGACTGTAAATTTCTACATTTGTTACTGGAGGTACCAACGTGCCACTAATGTGATCACGATTATGTGCTGATTTTTTTTTTTTCCCCCCAGTCTCTTGTTGCATGCCTGGGTGGAGCCTTTCTAGGTGGAGTAATAGCACGAATGGCAAAAGACTACAGGCACTGCCGTGGAGGTTTACCTGATCTTGTGGTGTGGAACACCTCAAGTAACAGTTACAAGGTGAGATCATCTGGCCGTCCTGGCTTTTTTTCTCTCTCTCTCTCTCTTTGTATGCAATCAGGAGGTTTTTTTGGTGCCCAGTATTTTAAAATCTTGTGACATTGGATGTTATGTGATTGTAGCTGGTGGAGGTGAAGGGGCCCAATGACCGACTGTCCCACAAGCAGCAGATCTGGTTGGATGAGCTGCAGAAACTTGGGGCCGATGTGGAGGTGTGCCACGTGACCGCTACTGGAGCCAGAGGAGCTCGTCTGGAATAAAAAAGAAACAGAAGAAATGGCTGATAAGACTTTGCTGCTAATTAATGAGACTGGCAAAAATGAAAACATCAGCAAACAGACAGGAAAAAAAAAACATTTTGTTTTTTTGTTTTTTCCTGATTCTAATCATCCAGAGAAGCTGCTGCTGCTTTTCACACTTCCTGAGGATTGTTGCAGCTGTCTGCCCTCTAGAGAATGGTGTAAATCTTAATCTCAAAAATTGTCAAATAAAATTTCACCTTTCTATGTAGAAGGAAGTTAAAGTGCTTTGTGTTGTACAGCATTATCATGAAGGAAGCGATGGTCTTCAGCAGTAAGAGACAAGGGTCGTTGTTGACAGCTGCCAGGATCAGAAATGGTTCGCTTGCAGATAATTGCAGTTGATGCATGATAGGAAATGGATCCAGCCACCACACTCATTTACTGGTGTTTCCTTTTTTTTTTCCCTGCAACACTATATTCACAGGATCGTGGGTTACCAAGCAACCAAAACTCACATTTTCTTGGCTGCTTATAAATTGCATGGCAGCTCTATGAGTTTGTTATGCAATTTAATACTGTGATAATATGCCTATAAATATGGTTTTTGCTGCTAACCATTGGTTAATCAAAGATATCAGCTCGGTACAAAGTAAGATCATTTTTTAAACAGATTTGTCTGTTATTAAAGCATAAAAGACATTTTTGTTTATCAAATAGTCAGAAATAACAGGAAAATGCACCAATTTCTGTTTAATGAGGTTGTTACCAATAATTCTTTACCTTAGCGTGTTGGTTTCAAACTTTTTTATTTACCTCTTTAGAAGCTGGAAAAAGCTCAGACCCCCCCCCCCCCCAATGCTACACTTTCTTTAATCAGTTCAGAATAATAAAAATTCTAGTTGATTTCTTTTTAAATAAAGGTTAGTAAAGTAGCATCAGCAAGTCTTCTTTTGTTTATTTCTCTTACAAAAAAACATTCAACTTAGTTTCACGCCCTGGCTGCAGTGGCTTTATTCTAGGGCTGTAACGATTCATGGAGTAACTCGAATAAATCGATTATTTAAAAAAATCCTTGACGCAAATTTTTTTGCTTCTATGTTTCATTTAAACTCTGCAGCGCTCAGCTGTCACCATGTAAACACGAACGTTTCACCCACATTTGCGAGTGAATGTGAAAATATACAGTAAAGCTACAGAAGTTAAAATATGCAGATGAACTGTTAATTTAGTTTGATACCATGTTTAAGTCAGGCAGCTCAATGAAGGCTGACGGCAGCTTTATATGGCAGTGAGACCTGCAGCCAGCAGGGGCGAGTCTAAAGGGGGGCACGGGGTGTACTAGACCACATTTATTTCAGGGCTTTAACATTGTTTTGCAGATTTAGATTCATATAAAAAATATCATATTCATTAAACTGAATTAAAAATATATATATATTTTTAAATTTCCACAGGCCAGTAAAAATGAGTCACTACCTGGAGCTGTTAGGCAGGACACTGAATTATTATTAACATTAATTATTAACATCTACACCATCAGAACATCTGTTTTCTGCAGCAGGAAACGTTGCATCAAAGCACAGGACAAACCTCAGTTCTGAAAACAGTGAAATGCTCGCTTTTCTTCATTGCAGCCACCACATGCTTCTTTAAAGGCTTGCAGACACTCACTCATTCACTATCACACTTAAACACAGATACACACACACGTGTAAAAAAAAAACAACACATTTACATAAACACCAAATCTACCTCATCCAGGAGATGCATCACTGCCAGAACTTTTTTCCCTTCTGTATGAAAACCTTCCAAAAAGACAGAGTAAAAGCTATTTTATTTTATGCCTTAGATTATTTTATTTGACATTAACATACTTGTGATTATTTATTTTTACATTTAGGAAGATGTTTTCTTTAAAATTTTAATTAAATTAATGTAGTACAGGGTAGTAAGGGTTTTGTTTTTTCTGACAGATATATGCAGTTAAGCTATTAAAAATACTGCAGTTTCTAAAAAGGAAACCAATGAGGGTTTTTTTTTAAAGACTGGTGTTTTTTTTTTCTCTTTTTAATACTCATTAATATGCATTAATAAGACAAAAGTATTTCATATCTGATTACTCAGTTAATCTATAGAATAATCAATAGAATTACAAAAATCAACGATAGCTGCAGATCTACTCTGTATCCTACCAAGTGGACCTGCCCCACATGATTAATGCTGTGTATAATCATCCTCTCAAAGGCCCATTATTTTCTTCATTATCGGTTGTCATCAGTTTTATTCATTAATTTATTAATCATTTAGTCTGAAATGGTTCCCAGATGCTAAGATAACATAATCATATTACTGGTGTGCTGTGACTCACTTTACTACAAGAAACACAACACATCACAAGAGCAGCTTGAGAAAAAAAAAAAACACCTGTGCCAGCACTGAAAGGTCCCTCCACATCAGGCATGAATGGAGTCCATGAATCCAGAAGGAGAACTGGTTTTGGATTCGTTTGTGATTGTGGTGCAATAAGTCATGTCAAAACTATTAATTCTGTTTGGCCAAACGGGGGGAGAGTTCTTGCTGCCGAACAGCAGCAGAACTCTGACAACTAAACTCCACAGACAGACAGTTCTTATAGCACGACAACTGAGGAACCTGCATAAGCTCACGTACACACAACGTACACAGTAACCACGGTACACACACATAAATGTTGTGGTTAACCTATGGTTTAAGCTGATCTCTGCAAAACATGATGGTACAAGGTACAAGCAAACAATGATTCTGCATATGCTAAGTAAGTGAAAGTTCATTTAGGTATTTTTCCATTACAGTGATATTTTCTTGAGAACATAAAGATGATGAAGAGTTTTTTCATATTTCAGTTTGATATCTGTGAAGATATGACAGAATGTCCGGTTTTGCCAATCATTCAGTGATAAAGAGTCTTTCAAAAATACTTGTATCCAGAACTGGATTAACATAAGAAGTTGATCACTTCTAATTTGGGCTAACCCTACCTGTGATAAAAAAATAATAATAATAATTTTAAGCCAATCCATCCATAAAAAAAGACAAACAAACAAAGCTAACCAACCACATAAACTCTTTGACAGAGGTAAAAAAGTTATCCTTTTCTTAGGATGACAGGCTGTTTAAACTAAACTGAATGTAAAACTTTTGAGTAATGCTGCAAACAAGCAAAACAAGCCAAACCAATCATAACCTCCTAGGTGGAAGTGAAAATAAATAGGTAATAATCGAAAATGGAGGCTGGAACTTGGGAGTGCTTTCACTATTTTCTATTAAAGTAGTTTAAACAGTGTATTAATTATCTAATGTTTATGTTTCAGCTCTATAAAATGTAAAAGTAAAAATGTAATATTTAGAAACTGTTCGTGCAAATCCGTCCAAAACTTTTTGAGCAGTCCTGCCAAAGAAGCAGACAAACCAAATCACTTAATTGAATTCCACAGTCAAATGTAATATTTAGAAGCTGATTCTAATAAAATCTGGAATGATTTTAACGTTTATGGGCGTGTATGTGATGTTACAAATATATGCACGTATTACCCTACACCAGGGGTCGTCAACTACATTTGTCCGAGGGCCGGAATTTATCTCGCCAGACACTGTGAGGGCCAGATACTCTCATAA